>LUCG01272263.1:0-18304 GCA_001633085.1 Carthamus tinctorius | reverse complement strand
ACCCAAAATAAAGATCTGTAAAAACTTTAGGCCCTCCCCACCATCCCACACACAAAAATGAAATCACTTTCCTTGCAATTGGGAGGCATAAATTGTGCAAACTTCATCTACTCTCTATTGATGACTTAAGACTTAAGAGGTTGCATTTTTCTCAACGATTGAGTTCAGGAGCCAAAGTATCAAGTTGATTCAATAGCAAGATTATGACATTCTTTAGTTCTAAGGCTGGAAAGGAACGTGTCCAGGGAGTTTTCTATGAGAATATTTTTTCCGAATACATGGCATAGTAATTTCGGTAAGTTTTCATGAATTCAGTCAACCTGCAGCGATACTTTCTATCTAGTTCAGTAGATAAGATTGCTGCACTACAGCTCACATTACTTCTCAATATTTCGAAAAACATGAAATTAATGATGATGGATTATGTCATGATTATGATGATACAGATTATGTGAATCGTTAGCGTATTGAATAGAGATAGTCTTTAACAGAACACATGAAGGGAAAAAGATTCGGCAATAGTTGTAATGGCACTACAAAGGAATGGGTCAGAATGTGTCCATCACCTTCTACGAAGCAATTACAAGAGTTGGATATAAAAGGGACGTGAAAATAAAAACATTAAATGGTTTTAAGTAAGAGCATGGAAATGGAAATTGCTTACCTTAGCTGTTTCATAGTCTTACTAGTGTACAATGATGCTCCATTAAACCATTACCAATTACAACTAGAAAGCAGGTGGTACAAGCCTACCTTTGTACTTTTTTGTGTATACATTATGTATGAGCTTATAAACGAAGTTATGTAATTGGATGCAAAAAGTTCAACCCATGAAATGTAATGTACTTTTAGGCATGTAAACATTCCAGTAACTTGTTGCTTAAGTAGTACATGTAGCAAGCATGTGCGACAGCAGCGACTCAAGTAAAGAGAGACAACAAAAATAGTCATATACACAGATGTTATGTTTACGATTTGTTATATCACTTGCTTCATATATCAATGAAAATTCCAAAAACCATCTAGCACCTCACCCACGATGCCAACATCTCTAAGGATATCAACTGGGTTGGGATGCTACAACAATCTGGTCGTCCAAGACACACATGTAGAAACCATTGGAGCAGCCAAATAGCTTTGAACTTGATACATAACAGTCAAAGAAGAAGAATTTCAAAATCAATCAGGAAAACCTTACCGGTTGCAAACATCACGTAAACACATTCGCAATCTGCGGAGGGCATGACCCTCGGCCTCAGCTTTAGCTTTTAGTTCAGAGACCTTGGGACCAGCGTCCACCTTCGGTGCTTTACTGAGTTCAGGAACAGCGGGTGACTTTTGGGACTTCTTTGTGGCTCCCTCTGACGGTATAGACAAAGCGACTTCAATCAGACGATCGAAAAACATACTCCTATCCTCCAGTAATGGTTTTTCCACCTGATAACTGTAATAGGTAAATAAATGAATTTATTAATTTCGTACCATGAAGAACCTGTCTTCATAAACTGATTTTATGATGAGCATACAAAATAAAGCTGTCCCATAATATTATAAAGGTAGATGCTTGTATGAATTAATGGGCAATCTATACCAAAGATGTTCAGCAAAGGATAGCTATTACCATGGGCAGTAGTAAATGTACTACACTGGTTGTAGTATAAATATCAGTCATATCACCTCAAGAATGAGCCACCAGTCTAAAACATTCTATAAGCAATCATATGTGATTCTTTTAAGAAACTAGAAGAAGATTTCCATTTGGTAGAACCTGAATGGTGCTGTATACTATGCAAAACACAAATAAGACTTGATCCGCTTTGCTAGTGATGCTAAGCAGCAGAAACAAGAAGCAAGACAAGGCAAATTTCAATAGTTTTACATTTACTAAGGCTGTGTTTGGCAAAAATAAGCTAGCTTATAAGCTAGTCCATCCAAACATGTACCAGAAGCTAGCTTATAAGCTAGCTTTTTGAAACGCTACTTTGAGTAGCTTTTGAGGAGCGTTTTATAGCTTTTTCCAATTATACCCTTATTAATATTAAATATTAAATTCAAAGATACCCTTTTTGGTTTGGTCATTTTACATACTCATGAACTAGTTTTTGCCTAACATAATTTGTTCATAAGCTGGCTTATCAGCTACTAACAAGCTTATCAATCAACAACTAGCTTATCAGCTATCAGCTACCAGCTAGCTTATCAGCTAGTTTGCCAAACATAGCCTAATTATAATACATCATATGTTTAAATAAGTGACAAGAGGAATGGGCTCAGCAGTAACAGCAACAGCCAAAAACAGCAGGGCCAAGTCAAGAGCACTCATGCATGCAACAAGGTTGTTCCATTAAATCAAAAAGTTTTTGCTGGCTGGCATCAATATATACTCCCTCTACTTGAATCATAGTTTTGATGCACTTGAAAAGAGCTAGTCATTATGTGTGCTACATCTAGGGTTTGACTTGAGGGCTGAATGACCTTAAGTCCCCTACAAATAGCATTCAGAAAATCAAACACCCAGAGCATCCCCTTTGGCTGGGAGACCTTAAGTGTAACTGTATGAATTCATACAGCCAAAACTACTACTCACGAAACACAATCACAAAAACCTACAAACTTTCACTTCAAAACCTAATCTGTAGTCAACTATGATCTGAGCCTATCTTTTGCCTTTGGATGCCAACGACCCCATCAACAAACCTACACTAAAATATCTTTCAAGCACAAAATATTAGCAGCCTCTATCCAATTCATATAACTTCTAGGTACAACAAAAAATAANCAAAAAAAAAAAAAGAAAAAAATAATAATAATATAAATAATATAAATAAAGAGGGGGCTTCAGCATCATAAACACCAACCACTAATCAGTTATTGTCACATAAGCTTTTCAGGTCAATTAGCTGAAGCCTGAAGTAACTTAAGATATGTGTTCACATTTTTAAGTCAAACAAATTGCCCAACCATATAACAGACAAAACCATATTTTCACATCAAATATCATGGAAAATTGTTAAGCTTCTCAGTTGGAAATGGTTTCACATTTACAAACAGAACTTTCCAGTACAAACTACCCTCATCATGATATAGTATACTACTTGAAATGTCAAAAGCACAACATAGGACAGCAGTCCAAAGCTTAATGAACTTGTGACCATGTGTTGTGGCACGGATGTTCAGGAAAAGTAACAGAACAAGTAAACAAACATACATATTACTTGAAGAGAATACAGAAGAGGGATCTCCATCAAGCTCATCAAGCTGAATTGAGGATGTTCCAAGCAATAATACAGGGGAATCTGATGGCAACTCTGCCAACAATGTCAATAGCACAGCCCTAAGTTGCTCATGTGCCTGAAATAAATGGTATAACAAGTTAAGATGTGAACAAAAAAGAGATAAATCCTCGAATGACAACAATCCTATTTAATGTCTATTTAATATTTATTTCTTATATAAGCACTAAGAATAAAAGAACTGGTAGATGTGCACCAACATTTTCCCACCAAAGATGGAATTGAGGTAAATAGAGTATTGAAGGTGTAGTTCTCCTTGCTTCACCGAATACATGAACCAAAGCTTCCTCTGGTGTCTTAGCACTGGGATCGGAGAGAAGAGAGGAAAGTCCAAGAGAATGGACAGGAAACTTTTCCAGTTCATGTAAGATTGCAGGTCCCAGATGATCCTGAAATATGAACTGGTGAGTCCACTTATCATATCACATTTACATGATATACCATATATGAACATTCGAGTCCAGAAAAAAATTTACCAGCCCAGCACCTTCCACGCCACACAACAGAAGCCGAGGTCTGTACACAAGAGGAAGAGCAATTCCACAAACAAGCTTAGAAAATTTGGTTGATTCAGATGAAATTTCGAGAGCAGGAAAAATATCGGATATAACACTCATGGCCTTCTGGAGATGTCTTTGTAGACATGGGGCAACAACTGGTGACAAAGGTCGAGCATGCACTATTGAACCTCTGTGGGCAGCCGGAGTGATTGTTGACATGGCTTCCATAAAATGCTTCTTATCCACTTCCACTGATTCAACATCTATGAGGAACTTGTCATCACTCGTGTAAACCTGAGGGTATTTTTCACGAAAAGCACGAATGGCAGCTTCAGTGCAGAGAGCTTTTAAATCAGCACCACAGTAACCCACACAACTAGCAGCAAGCTCCAATTTCAACTCCTTCACGGGAGGCCGTTTCCATTTCCGAGTATGAATGTCTAATATTTCAGCACGGGCATCAAAACCAGGCAAGGGAAACGTGAATTCACGATCAAATCTACCAGGCCGTCTTAGAGCTCCATCAATGGCATCAATCCTGTTGGTTGCCCCAATCAAAACCACCTGCCCCCGTGAATCAAGACCATCCATCAGGGCAAGCAGAGTTGACACAATAGAATTGTGAATCTGCTCCTGCTTGCTTGATCTAACAGGAGCAAGCCCATCTATCTCATCAAAGAAAATTATGGATGGCTGATTCCTTTGGGCTTCTTCAAAAAGCATCTTCAATTGTCGTTCAGCCTCACCTACCCATTTGCTAAGCACATCGGCACCCTTCCTCATATAGAAACTAACCTTCTGCCCAGCCTTTGAAGCAGCACAGGCTAATGCTCGTGCAATGAGTGTTTTCCCCGTGCCAGGAGGACCACATAACAACACTCCCCTTGGAGGGGTAATGTGGTAACTAGCAAAAAAATCAGGATACAACAGTGGGAAAAAGACCATTTCTTTCAAAGCATCGATATACCCTGAAAGCCCACCTATGTCATCAAAACTTACACTTTCATCAACCTGTAAAGGTTGAATATCAGCCCCTCCCTTGGAACTTGGTCCAGCAGTTTGAACCCCAGAAGCTAGGTTAGCCAAAACATCACCCTGATGACCCCAGCCCGATGCCGCAATATTTAATCCCCATGCAGATGTCCCATGCATATCTGGTCCCCCTAAAAGCCATGGCGGTGCACCAGACCTGTTTGCCCCTCTTGACCAAGGCATAGGCATTGCTTGGTCCAGCTCATCCACAAGAAGAGAATCATCTGAATCTTCAGCTCGCGATATGCGATGACGTTTATGAACTCGTGATCCACCTCTTCTAACATCCCTACTATGCTTTGTCCCTACCCCTTGCTGAAGTACTCTTCTAGGAGATCTTGGTCTTTGCTTACTCTCTTCAAGGGATAGTCTCCGAACCTCTGCACGATTTCGGAGATCATATCTTCTCCTACCCTCCTGCTCTTCTTCACCGTCCTCATCATCACCATCTTCCTCTCCTTCATCTCCTTCATCTTCACCCTCACCTTCATCATCTCCATCACCCTCAGCACCACCCTCCTCACTCTCACCATCATCTGCATCATTATCCCCCGTCTCATTGCCGTTTTCCTGTCCATTATTCTCCTCATAAGGATCTCGTTCATCATCAGATTCAAGAATTACTTGTCCCCTTGAACCTGCATTAGAACCACGAGGTCGGAGCCCTTCACGACGAGGTATTAGACGTTCATGCTGAAGCATCTTCCCTTTATGCCTGGCACTGCTTTTATTCCTACTCCTAGAACTTCGGTACTTAGAATCCTGAAAAAATTTGCATGTTACTTTAGACCCAGAAATAAGTTCATCTCACAAAAGATGTTGAAGACTTAAGGAACCCATATTGACATTACAACCTGAGGAGATCAAGGACTCACCATTAGGTCATTGTCCTCTGATTCTGAACTACCTAAGAAGCCATAAAGAGTTGAAGAAACTCTACGTTGTCTTGTAGAACGCCGAAGCTTTGCAGACTGCAATAACACTAGGAACAAATTACAAAATATGACAAAATAACACAAATTTTAGGCTCTAGGTTCCATAAATCAAGCATCAATGACGACATATCAGACATATGAACACCCAGAGAAACTGTTTAACCATGTCAATCAGAATTAATAATTCAATGATTCTTAACCTTCATGTTTTATTTATCATTATCTGAATTAGATAACTTGTAGCAACACCATGTAAACAGAGGTTTACAGCAATAGAACATGCAGCAAAAAATATAAAATCCTAATAAAGAAACCAAATACTAATTGTTCATAGTCATGCCAACGACACATGTCATAACCAATAATCTACTTTCCATTCAAACAGTGACCTCTCCTACTATTAACTTCTACAAAGGAATAGAACTATAAACTTCTGAAAAGCCACCCACCTTTTTCAAGAGCAACCAAAGAATAACATCTAGAACAATCTGGTTTGGCCCTCTATCTATCAGCTTAAACTTATCAAGTTCACGTATTTCTGCATGCGCTTGCTATTCCACCCCAACCCCCCTCCTTTCGTTAGACCATGAGTACCACAACATTTCATACCCTCATGCCACATCAGTGCCACATCAGCTTTTCTCTTTCCTACCCTCTGAAGTCTGAACCCTAAAGTACTCCATACCCTCTAATTTTTTTTATTATTTTAATATATATGTAAGAGAGAGAAAGAGAGAAAGAGGGAAGAGGGAGCTCGGTTTCATCGTTCTTGGAAGCCCGCCACCCTACCGGCCCTGTGCTACCTGTGAACCCTGTACCATGTACCCGCCCTACCCGCTGTGAACCCGGCTGTGGTACGCACGGCCTTATGTAGTCATGCAATTTAGCTCTAGTTTTATATGTGCATAGGAAAGTCTTCTATCTTGACACTCCATGTGAGTGCAGGGTATAATTGATAGGTCCTCCATCCTTGAGCTTAAGTTTATAATGAATAGGGCATTAGCATATCTTTCAGAAACTATCTTATAACCAATCCAGTAAGCTCAACAACCAAGAAAATTCTGTTCATGGACTTAAAGGTATGAATCACAAATTAACAACCATCCAGATCAAAATAACGAACTGATTTTGTTCAGTTTATGTATCCAACCCCTGGAATTGGACATGATCACACTCTTCACTTGATGAAGCTACATGCATATTTTTAGTATTATCTCTACAATCAGCATATAAAATCATCCAACAAATTGCATTTACAAAAACACGCCATCGAGTTCAACAAACATGCATTTAGATTACGCTTGCAAGACCAAGAAACAAGGGGAATCAGAATTACATCGGAGTTATTCTGTCTGTTTGCGTCAAAGGCTTTGGCAATCTGAGAAGCCGCTTTCCTAGTTTTCGTCTTGCTACGTTTCGCCTTGGTGTATATCGATGGATAGCGACTGTATGCTTTAGATTTAGTCCTCGTTCGTAGCCTATCACTGGTGCGAACTGGCCTGGGAGAAGAGACCACACCAGCATCAACATCAGCATCCACACCACCATCCTCATTATCTTTCTCGGATTGCTTCGAAATCATCTTCTTCTTTTTTTTGCTCAATTCAATCGAAATTTCTTGATAACTATCTCATCGTAGAGATTATAAATCCTGCAAAGCTCGCAATTCAGATTAAATCTTCGATTAGCATCTGTGTTTTGTGATGATTCAAGGTTTCAAACAGGGGGAAAGGGAGTGCGAATTTCTGAGAGGGTTTGGGTTTGGGTTTGGAGTTCAGACGAGGGTTCATATTTATTTGGGTTTCGGCTTAATCGTTTCTTGGTGAATGGCAAAAATGGTCCCTGAACTAATTCATTATTGAAGATATAGCCCTTTGAATTTTGGTTTTATGCTTTTTGGTTCTTAAATTAGAATACTTTGTTAAGGAATGTTATTTTTAAAAGGCGTTTTTAGATATATTGTGAATACACACTTTTAGTCCTTTGTAAAATAGAAAATGCTTGTTTGGTCCTTTGTATTTTTAGCAAACACCTCCATTCCTTTCTTTGTCCTTCCTTGCATGTCAGGCTTTAACGTTGTGCTCTTGAAACTCTTTTGCCTACGAAATAAAACAAAAGGAATTAGAAGGAAAATAATAAACGTCTTCTTAAAAAAAATTTAGGATTGAAATAAAATGAAACAAAGAAAAATAATGATAATTTTCCTCATACAACTTTCCTTTAAATAAGACAAAAGAAAACTAATAATAACTTTCCTCATAAAACTTTCCTTTAAACGTCGAAGGAAAGGAAACGAAAAAAAAATTAAAATCGTTAAGAAATTTGATATTATTAAATTACAACATTTCATTATAAATGATATATTTCTAGATTGTATATTTATAAAAGTTATACATTTATTTTCCTTCCTCTTCTATTCAAGAACATGAAATATTATTTTATTTCTTTTCATTTTCTTTCTTTTACTTTTGATTTTTCGAGTACCAAAATGAAAAAATTACTTATATTTCATTTCCTCCCTTTCTTTTCTATCTCTTTTCTCTCCAGATTAAAGAACACAAGTAAATAATAAACCCATGTTGCAAAAAAACATGTAATGATTGTCAAGATTGGACAAAGTGGTCGTAGATTTGTCTATGTAAGAGACGTAGTTGGGGTGTAATAAGAATAGTTGACATCAAGTTAGAACATGATTATTTTAAGCTCCTACAGGTTATGCAAACATGTATATATCGATTTAAAACCAACATAAGTTACAAAAAAAAAATTGGAAACTGATAGTGGAAATCATATAGGTCCACAAAAGTGACCATAGTGATCCCTTAGCAGGGGGGTTTCCAAATGAACACTGATACTATGATCGCTACATACAATAAAGTGATTGTATACTAAGATTGTTTCCAAAGGGCCTGGATTACTAAGATTTTGAGACTTTCATGAACTTCTTGTGTTAATCTCTGTTGTGAATAATATTCCAAGTTGCTAGTGGGATTGTTTTTAGTATGAAAGCAACTATTAATTAAGATATAGGTATGAGTGTAACTTCATCTAAAATCATTCAACTTTAACACATTCATTATGACTAATTACTCGATTTATCAATAAATGTCCATTGCATGCAATAATCTTACATGTAATGATAGTAATTTAATTAAATGCATACACTAATAGAATGCATATAGATGCGAATGGAATTATCATTATCAATGCATATAGATATGCATGGAATTCCATTCACATCTATATGCATTCCATTAGTGTGTACATTTAATAAAAGTATTACACATTACATGTAAATTATTGCATGAAATCGATAATCATTGATGAATCAAGTAATCAATCATAATGAATGTGTTAAAAATGAATGGTTTTAGATGAGGTTGCATGATTTCAACATTTCAGAAGATTGTATTTGATTATTCCTATATATCTATATATATATATAGGTGGGGGTTCAAACGAGAACCCTTCCTATTTGCGAAAACACGAGAACGGTTGTGAGTTTTCAATTTAATTAACCCATATAATCTAATTATAATAAATACAAATAATTCAATGAGAGTAGTAATGTAAATATTTATTTTCATAAAGTTTATGTTATTTTAGTTTTTATAAGAAATTCAAACATGATAACACTGTGATAGCCCCATGATAAACACCGTGATAGCCCCATCATAAACAGCATGATAGCCCCGTCATAAACACCGTGATATCCCGTAATAAACACCGTGATAACCCCGTAAAAATCGTTGGAAAAAAGAAGATGATAAAAAGAGGAAGAAATTAGGAAATCGTCCTAAGTTGGGAAGGATTAGTGGCCAAAATCGATGGAGCTTAAAGCCTCAACCAAACCCATATTATAGAATATTGATTATATATAAAGGCCTACAAGTGTTCTTGCATTCTCGCAAATAGGAAGAGTTNTATATATATGTTAACTATAAAATCAATACTAATAATATATATAATACTATAAAATGTTATATTAGGTGGAGGTTCAAACGAGAACACTCATTATTTACGAGCATTTGAGAACAGGGTCTCCATCGCTAGTTTCCTCACTTTTAAATACGTTGCTCAATCTCAATCACATCATGTACTCTTACTCACATTATGAAAATCTAGAAATGAGAAATTAGAAGACAAACAATTCCTCATCAGACAAATTAATTGGCATATAATATCCTAAATTAAGCATTCAATTGGCAATTGCATCAAGCTCAACATCTGAATCAATCATAACACCATTAACCTTTGATTCAATAGCACTAGAATTGATTACCAAGTATAGAACACCGTGATAATGTCATGATAATGCCATGATATGATAACCCCATGATATATAACGGCGTGATAACGCCATGATTACGTCGTGATAACCTCGTGATAACCCCGTGATAACATCATGATAACGTCGTGATTACGTGGTGATAACCCGTGATAACGACGTGATAACCTCGTTATAACGCCGTGATTACGTCGTGATAACCTCGTGATAACGCCTTAATAACCTTGTGATAACACCGTCATAATGTCGTGATAACTGTGTGATAATTGGAGATTTGATCAAAAGTTGAAACAATTCCTCCATAACAGTTGCTTCCTTAGAATGTTTCAAAAGCAAAGAGAGTGACATATTCATGATGATGATGATGATGCGTATGAACTAACTGTCATTTTTCTTTTTCTTTCTTCTGATTTTATGATGATCTTGTGAAATGGCATGATCTTGTCGCATGCTCATTGGTCTGTAGGTTTTTAAACTTTGCATCTTTTGATGAATCCTTGTGGCACCGCTTATGAGTTGTGAGTAATTTTTTATATTTGATATCCAACATTAAAAGTATACCTTCTTTCTTTTCTCGATGTATTGTATGTATGTTCAACGAGTGGTTTAAATGTGGTTCTCGCGTTTTCGTAAATTGAAGGGGTTCTCGTTTGAACCCTTCCCTGTTATATTAATACTTTACATTACTATAATTTATCGCCACTTTTTATTATTAATAATATAGTAATACTAACATTAAATATTTAATGGACACAAACATTTGGACTATATCAAAAGTCTATCATGTCGAGATTGGCCAAATTAACAACCTCAATAGGTTGTTGTGAAGTTATTTGAGAATTGAGAAAATGTTTGACTCTTTGTCTCGTTTTACTTTGAATGTGGTGCCTTTTTAAGGATCAATTAACTCAATAACTCCATACGGATGAACCTTGGCAATCTGAAATGGCTTGGTCCATCTAGAGTTCATCTTTTCAGGGAACAATTTAAGTCTAGAGTTGAATAAAATAACGTGTTGACCCTCGGTGAACTCTTTTGAAAGAGATTTCTTGCCATGACATTTTTTTCGTATTTTCTTTATATAATTTGACATTTTCGTAGGAAAATTCTTATGTTCTTCCAATTCACACAATTGTAAGGATCTTTTCCTTGTGACGACATCTAAGCTCACATTGAGTTCCTTGATGGCCCAATAGGCTGTGTGTTCTAAATCTAGTCAAGTGACAAATTTTTCCAAAAACCAGTTTATAAGGAGGCATTCCTATAGGGTTTTGTAAGTAGTACGGTAGGCCCACAGGGCATCATCCAATTTGGATGTCCAATCCGTTCGGTGTGTTTTGACTACTTTAGCAAGAATCCGTTTTATCTCCCTGTTTGATAATTTTGCTAATTCTTTGGTTTAAGGATGGTAGTCTATGGCTACCCAAGGTTTAATGTCATGTTTTTTAAGGGCCTCTTCTTACATATTCTTTTTGTGAAATATGTGCCCTCATCACTAATAAAGGAACGAGATGTACCACATCTAGTGGAAATGTGTTTTTGTAGGAACTTCATAATAGTCTTAGCATCATTGGAATGGTAAGTCATGGTTTCCACCCATTTTGACACATAATTCACAACAACCAAGATGTATGAATAATTATTGGAAATGGGAAAAGGTCCCATAAAATCTATCTCCTATATATCAAATAATTCTCCTTTTAGAATTTTGTGTTCAAGATATTTGACGCTAAGGATATGGTGGATGGAATGGGCTACAAACTTTGTTCTTAAAGGAATGTCCTTACTTTTATTATATACATTGTTTTGCCTATCAACTACAATTGGCTATCGTTGCGGCATCTAAAGATGTGACTGAGGTATATTACTTTTTTTAAGAATTTGATATTTATTGTTAATGTTGTTTTTTCTTCTTGAAAATGTAATGATCAATTGCAAACTGCTCAAATTGCTAAAATTTCCCATCTAATTGAAATTGTAGAGTTTGAGACCGAAAAAGAAGCAAAACAAATTTGAACTCTGTAAAGACTTGGAGATGCTAGATGAAGTTCCTATTTCAAATTGATATGTAACTTGATGAGATTGTTTGGCCTGACTTATGTAGTTTTGAGTGACATCGCTACTGAAGGATCTGAATCTTCTCAAATGATAATGCATGCATTATCATTTGATTTTTTTCATTGTTATTCATGTTATGAAAGAAATTATAGGGGTAATTGACAAACTTTACAACAAAAATCTCAAGATATTGTTAATGCTTTTGACTTTGGTTTCTACTACAAAGACATTGATTCAGAAACTTAAAGATAAATTTAGGAATCAGTTTTGGATCAAATTGTTTCTTTTTGAAATTGTAATAGCATTTCGGTCCCTGATATGAACGGAGTTTACAAAGATATAATTCGGTCACATCATAAGAAAGACAATGTGACCATTGAGCATCATTACCATGTTACTATCAACAGTTAGTTACTCCGGATCCAAAGAGGCCTTCAATGTTGTTGATATATGTAAACTGGCGAAAACTTACTATCATGTTGACTCTGCATAACAAGAGCATATTCAACTCAAGTTTGAGTTGCAACATTATAATCTAGACATGCTTAATCATCTACAACTGAAAAAATGCTTGTATACTTTCTGAGTTGTGTAGAGACCTCCAGGTTACGGGGAAATAAGAAATTTATTCACTAGTTGAGAGATAGGTTCGTCTTATTTTAACTCTGCCAACTTCTACTATAACTACCGAAAAAGCTTTCTCAGCAATGAAAATTATGAAGACAAGACTTCATACTACCGTGGATGATAAATTTCTTAAACGTTGATTGCTTCTTAATATTGAAGGGGAGATTGTTGCTTCTTTTCCACGGATAAGATAATAGATGATTTATATTCCATTAAACAAATGTGTGCTCAACTTAAAATACATAAGATATAGTTCCTTACAATTTTTAACTTTTATGGTTTACATTAACAGCTGCTTGTTTGGTGTATGTGTCTAAGTTCTTAATAATTGTTTTATTCTCAATAGATTAGTCGATGAGAAAATGGATTGGACGATACTTACGACCATTGGAAGATTAATCTGTTAGTCTAAGAGGTAAGTTCTTTTTTTATCAATACAATTATTTTGTTTGAATACAATATCAATCGTCATTATTGACAACAACGTGCGACTATAATATTCCAGAACTCTATCATAAAATGTTGGCTCTACCCCTGTGCATCATTTTGTGAATGATAAGTTGAAGAAACCTTTGATACGACACAAACTTTCTTGCTTTGGAATTGCCCTTATCAGATACGAGTTCAACCAGCTCAGTCTAAAATATGGTGGTGCAATCATAGTTCATGTTGAAAGCTACACCATGAAACAACCAAAGTACTTCTAGATTGCACCTATCAAGCCTTGTGTGCTTAGGTGTTAAAGATTTGTTCATAATGGAGAGTAAGGCATGTCAGATCGGCGCTAATACATTCTTTTGAATGAACTTAAAGTGGCTAATGGTTCTGTATAGTCAAGCAATCTGATATCAACAAATAATTGATCTTCAGATGCAAAATCATCAAAATCCTCCTTCGACATCATTCATGTTTGGAAGTTATAATACCAACCTTAATTGTTTCTTGGTGAGTTTGGTCAGATAGTGATCTACGAACGCTTCAAACCGATAGTTATTTACCTTTGGAATATAAGTGATTGTATTCTAGAATTACTGTAAGTCAACGAGTGGTATATTAGCAATGGCAGTTAGAGAATAAGCCATAGGATGCCCTTTCTTTCCAGAATCATAGGATGGTCTGTCTTCAAGGTGATGATTATTTGGTTTCAACTGGAGAAACTCTGATCTGAAAACCAGTCAATCATTTGGATTTCGAGCATTGACTGATTGAGATCTGGCATATGGCATTGGATGCTCATCATTAAATTGCTGATTGGACTCATGTTGCTCAAGATCCGTCATGGTATACTTGAAAAGTAAACAGATTAGCAAGAAGTCCCATTTGAAAATGGTTTTTGAAAGTCTGATCCTTCTCGAAAATTTTGAAAAGTCTAATTTTTTTTTCTAAGTGTTAAAATGTCGCATCCCGAGGAAACAATGGAGCACGATAGTTTAAACCATCGCATGCCAAAGACCATTTATTCCACACCAAAGAGCAACTGTCGCATCCCAAAGACAGAGTATGGCATAAGAAGGATGTGATATACCCAAATTGTTGCGAAGAAGGATGAAACATACAAATGACATTTAATTTAGAAGGATGCAATTAAAAACCTAAAAAAATCAAGAACATACAAGGATACGACATAACCTTTAACTTCAACTCAGATTAAAAAATAAAGACATAAAATTGAACTAAATAATATAAACACATATACACACACACACAAGACTCGACTTTCTCTAAACCCTAAACCCTACGAAAAATTCAAGCAAAGTTCTTGAACGGGGCTCGAATATCCAATACACAAACTACAAATGTGATATTGGAATCATTTAAAAAAACAATAAACAATGGTACCACATGATTAATGTTAACATCTAAACATGTAAACACTCAATTTGAACAAACAACCAAACACGTGATTGTCGAATATGAACAATAACACTCAAGAGCATATGATTCGAAAAGAAAAATACAAACCCAAGTAATTGAATATAATCAAGATACAAAAAGTAACTTGACGAAATCGAACTCAAAAATGAAAGCTTGAAAGATTTCGATTTGAAAGCAATGGTTCTTGAAAAATTTCGAATGAGATTAGAGCAACAGTGATGAAATTTCAAAGAAAAGTGGAAAAAACAAAGTAAGACAGTGTTTATATACTCAAAGATGACACATGTCACAACAGGATTGCACCAACATTTGACTTTGACTTTTTAACACTTTTGACTTTTCAACATTTTAACTTATCGCATCAAAAGGATGTGATAGAACAATTCAAATTCAATTATTGCACAAGGCAGATGCGATATCATTGTTCACAATAAACTATCATATACAATGGATGTGATATAAAAATGAACTATGAACTATTGCCTACTGGTAGCGGGAAAAACACTACAGTCCAAAATGGGCTATATAATATTCCACAATATTGGCGCAAGTATACACCAATATTGGGATCGCTATAAGTAATAAAGCAGTATAAGTACCAAGTATTGAATCTACAAGGATTGGACTTCAAAATTTTTAGTAGAAAGTTGAGAATACACCGATTTAAGAAGAAATATATTTTGATAGGGGTTTGTGGTTTTAATAACTAAAACAAACAATTAACTAAAAATGGGAATGGGTGTAAGTTTTCCTTGAGAAAAAACGTAGTTGGCACAATGGTCAAACACATGTAGATATAGGAACATCTATAAGAATCCCGATCTCTTAGAAACGAATCTTTATAAAATATATTTACACGTATCCATAAAGTGACTATAACTCCCAACTCTCAATCTTGCCGATTTGACTAAGTAGATATCAAAATCAAGTTCCACCGCATATGGGGATTTATACCCAAATCTCTTTGCGATATGAATCCCGACTGGCTTACTGAACCTTAGCAAATCATACAAAACCTGCATCTTTGCGTGATTATCAAAGGCCCTCTCGAGCTCTTCGTGCATTGTTTAAACCGTATTTCGGACCCGCCCATCTCTGGATTTGAGGTCTAACACGACACATCAAAATGTGCGGTTTATCAGTATCGAAATTAAGAACCGGTTCAAATAACCAAGATTAAGAGTTAGAAAATACGACCACACCCTAAGTGTTGCCTACTAGCCTCAAGTCGACTCACACCCACACCCAAAAGGTGCTTAGCTAATAATAAAAGAAAGGAAATAACCAAAGTTACTTGCATTAAAATAAATTATACTAGACAAGAAATTAAATGCGAGAAAGTAAACTACTAGAAACTAAAGACAAGAAATTAAAGACGGAAAAATTAAAACTACACTCATCTTCAAGCTCAAAGAGCTTTAAGAGAGAAAGCTACATAAATGAAGATGGTGGTGGATGGCGAAGAAGAGATGTCTTGAAAGTGTCTTCAATGCCTTCATTATATAGGAGGAAAATGATGCCATTTTATCCATGGGTAAAACCCATGGATCTTTAAAGGACAATGATTAAAGCCAACCTTAACCACATAAATCCCATGCCATCCAGCTCATTCCAGCTCACAATGTACTCTAGGACCCATTGAATAATAACCAAACCCGTTGGGTAATACTTGAATTCAGCTGGTGTCCACTGTGGGCACTTGTGGGCAGTATCGAACAATGACGTTTTTAACCCAAAAGTGATGCATTTACTACAAAAGCATTCGCAACAACTCCAAACAAAAATAGAATAATAAAAGAAATAAACACAAACAAATAAAGAGGAAAACATGACTCAAACGGAAGAAATATTGTAATAACCGAGTTTTAAGAATTTTTTTGATTTATTTTAATATAGTAAAGTTCAGGGGCCAAAAGTGCCTATTGTTGAAATTAGAGGAATCATGAGCTTGGGCCCGGGTATAAAAGGGGTAGGGTTTTGCCATTTTTGGAAAACTCTATTTTTGGCAAAAATCTGTGTGAGTGTGTGTGAGTGCATATCAGAATTTGGCTGGGAGAGGAAGGAAGGAGCAGTGTTAGGTTTTTCTCCAAGGATTCATCAAAGTTGGTAAGATTTCGCAATCTTTGATTATAGCTTCGCCATGATGCACTAGGAAACCGTTATAGAATCGATTTTGAGTAAATTATTGAATGTTTTAGCTATTTTGGGTTTTGTATTTTCGAAATCCGACTCGGGATCTTACTGAAATCCGACTCGGATTAGTTGCTCAGAAATCCGACTCTGGATCTTACTAAAATCTGACTCGGATATGTTACCCAGAATCCGACTTGGATTATACCCAAAAAGTCGACTCAGATTTGTTACCCAGAATCCGACTCGGATTATACCCAGAACCCGACTCGGATTTGTTACCTAGTAATCCGACTCGGATAATACCCAAAATCCAGCTCGGATTGTGTAATAACGACCCCGGGGTTAGTTTTCGGATGTGAGTCAATAGTGTATAGAAAGGAAAATTTTCTCTAGGGGCGTTGCCCCTTAACCCCGCAATGGCGGTCCCCCTGGCCCCATCCGCTAATCGGGTAGCGGAACCCCCGTGCTAAGTCTGCCTAGGGGAAACCAACATTAAGAAAGTAGTCATTTCCTAAGTGTAGTCTATTGATGTTATAGATAGTTGCGGAACTATAGCATGTGGTGATTTGATTTCTGGAGCTAGCCTCAGGTGAGTTCCCTTGCCAAACCCTTTTTGATAAACTGAAAATGTTTTACTGAACTGTTGTGAACTGTTTACCGTATATGATAAACTGTTTCTTTTACTCTATATTATAAGCATGCTTGTAATAATTGATTGATNAGTGGACATAGTGTACCAAGGGACAGTGTGTGTTCCTTGGGAGTGAGGGTGTGGTATGAAGCACAAATCTGTTTCGTATTTCTAAAAATGGGGTGACCGGATGGGCCCCAATCTAATGTCACGGGTGACTGGATGGGACGGTGTCTATGTCCACGATGCACCACTGGTGTTTTGAAATATTTACTAATTGGGCCAGCTGGCCGATTTTATGATAAACTGTTTTTGAGGGAATTCACTAGACTTATGGTCTAACCCTTGTTTTCAAACTTTTTCTTAAAACATTTTCAGGGCAAGCGTGTAGAGGTGAAATCTCGAAAGGGAAAGAGAAGGTTCAGAGTTAGAAAAAAGAGGTCAACTATAGACTTCCGTAGATGGTCACTAGTATTAGAAATATCTCAGCTATGCAGGGTTGTTCCACTGACACTATTATACTGAATTACCTTTTTGAGATTTATATTTATTTCCGTTGCGTTAGATCACTGAGATTTGCATTATTTCTGTTATGGGATTTTTGGGTCGTTACAAAAACGTAGGGGTGAGCATTAGGACCGAACCGACCCCAACCCGGTTTGGAGCTGGAATCGGAAATGAAGGATTTGAAGAATTGAGAACCGGACCGTATAGGTAATACCGGTTCCGTTGCCGGACCCGGTTTTCCGGTCAAATACCCGCTTGGAACCGATTCTTCATAATTGAAATAAATAAAATCGTGGATTGTGTTTATACATGTGATAAAATAAATGATTTTAACTATTTATATTATAGATTTAAAGTATATTTATATATGATATGAGATTTCGAATTATATGTAATGAAATTAAAGATTTTAATTATTGTATATG
>LUCG01272253.1:0-18670 GCA_001633085.1 Carthamus tinctorius | reverse complement strand
AATTATTTAGAGTGGTATGGGTAAGGATGGTATGGTATGGTGGTGGTAAGGTGGGTGGTAAAGTTGATGTGGCGCTGATGTGGCAACTGGTATGGGTGGTACGGGTAAGGATGGCCTTATCGTGTGTATTTTTTGAGCTTATTGTGTGTATCAAACATTGTTTTTAAGGTTATTGTGTATACGGTTATCGGTCATTTTGAAACACAATAAGCTCAAAAATAATGTTTAATACATTCAATAGCATCCTTTTTTGGTGGATACACACAATAACATTTTAAGTATAGTTTAATACATTTTGGAGAAGTAAACCCTTGAATATATTTTTAGAGATTCTACCCTTTTCTTTTCTATTTAACAAAAGTTAATAGAAAATCTGTAGTATATACTCTAGGGACGGACCCAAAATCGGTATTCGGTATCGGGATATTCCCGAAGATACTGAAATTAAAACGCAATGTCTTTTTCAGAATTTTTGATTATACATATCATCTCCTAATTAAAAGTTTATCCTTTCCTAATCAAACTATATCATCTCCTAAACTACTCAGACTTTCTCTATAAATATCATATTTGTCTCTAAATCTTTTTTCCCACCATCAATCGACTACAACATACACATCAAAAAACCTATGGATTCGAGGTTTGAGATTAGTTTTGAAACACTATGAAGACATTTTGGTTTACGATTGTTTTGATACACGGTTAATACATTTTAAAATCTTCGGTCCCAAGCGGCCCTCGTTCCGATTTCCCCCCTTTTGAACCGGTACCGCACCATACATATTCGGTACCACTTTTCTAGTCCTAAAGATATTCGGTACCAACAACCGGTTCGATTACGGATGGATACCCAGTGTCCAGTCTTGTCCGATCTCATCTCTAAAAGCCAAAACCAATCACACCAGTTCCGATTTCAAAACCCCGCCGTTCCGAAACGGTTTTAATTCAAAGACCGATACCCCCCGCTTTCGAATTTCGATACTTCACTTTATCCTACTCTATGTTTGCTCTAAAATTGGCTTCGACGTGGGCATTATTTAACGAACCGGGTTGTCGCGATCCTTAGGAACCGGTTCGGGTGGGTAGAAGTCGTAATCATGGTGACCTTTTTATCACTTTTCCCCATATGATTTGTTAGTAAAGGACAAAAAAGGACAAAGTGGGCAACAGCCAATTTGGATGGCCAAACTATCTGCTCCAAAATATTCAGAACCATACTTCCTTAACCAACATGTACCTTACGCATCAACACTTGTAACTTGACCTGTACATAACAACTTTCAATCTGGAATTAGCCTTGTGCAAAACAAACAGCGGCCAAAAGGGTTGGTTTTGGCGCCCCCAGTTAAAAGAGTATAAATAGCTCTCACCTTCCGTGGCTTTCTTCCCCAAATCCAACACCTGTTTCTAAACCCTAATCCGAAGCTATTAAGATGGCCGGAACCCTAACTACCTCCGCCGGAGCAACGTCTTTCCGGTTCCTCACCGGCGATTGCTTTTCTCCTGGCTCCAGCTCGACCGGATCGGCGCCGAAGGCGTGCGTCGGAGTCCGTAACGTTCGTAGGCCGTCGCTTCTTCATGCCGTGGTGGAGGAGCAGGCGGCGGCGGCGGTGGAGGTGGAGAAGATGAAACCGAGGAGGAGTCTATACGACGTTCTACGAGTGGATCGGAACGCTTCGCCGTCCGAGATCAAGTCCGCCTACCGGAGCTTGGCGAAACGGTATCATCCGGATGCTGCTGCTTCCGGTTCCAAACGGAACGGCGACGGCGACGGCGATCGTGATTTCATCGACATTCATAACGCTTACGCCACCTTGTCTGATCCAACCGCACGAGCTCTGTATGACCTGAAGTTGAGCACCGGATTGGAAAGGCGATCGCGAGGAGTCGGAGTCGGAGTCGGACGGAGGAGTTCGGAATTCTACAGCTGCCGGCGGTGGGAGACCGATCAGTGCTGGTAGATAAGATTTCCATTAGAGAAGAGAATTTAATCGTCTAAATTATGCGCCCCTTCCTTCTATTCTCCGAATTCCGTTAACAATTGGATAGATCGGGGCTTCATATGATTCATGTTTCTTTTTTCTTTTTCTTTTTTTTTTGGCCATCGATGAGTCCAAACTTTCTGTAAAAGGAAATTCATGAATAGAAACCGAATAGCAAAGACATACCTAATTTTTTTTTTCTTTTAAACAACGACCCCATTCGATCGTAAGGTAGCGGTTGGTACGCAGACATGATTGGACAGGACTGGGAAGGACAGAACAGGACGGGACAAGATAGTTGGACAGAACTGGACGGGACAGAATTGGACAGGACAAGTGTATGTTTGATGTTTGATACGCTTGGGATTAGACGGGACAGAACTAGACAAATTTTCACTAAAAATTATTTGATGATTTTATATATCACATGATAGTTATAATTGACATAAATAGAATAAATAATATAGTTTGTAAACAATTTTATACAATTTTTAATAAACATAAATACATATATAATAGAATCAAATTTGAATGGAAATTTGATGTAACTAATGGTGGTGGTTATTATGGTAGTTGAAGAGGTGGATGAGGTGAACCGTGAATGTATAGTAGTGTTGTGGAGGTTGTGGAGGAGTTGTTGTGATAGAGGAAGTGGTGGAGGTGGCCAATGGCGGTGGCAGTGGTAGAGGTGGCGATGGATNAGGTGGTGGAAGAGGTTGTTGTAGTGGTAGAGGAAGTGGAGGTGGCCGACGGTGTCTACCGGTGGCGGCAGAGGGCGCAACTAGTGGTGGTAAACACTAAAACAAATACCATATTAAGGTTATATATCAAACGAATGTTAATTAGTAATATTTTAATTTCTGACTCATTTCTGTCCCATGTTGTTCCACGTATTTTGGTGGAACAGAAGAAAACCTTTTTTTGTCCCATCATGTTCCATCTTTTCCCCGTCCCATGTCGCACCAAACGTGTGACAGTGAATTCTTGTTCTGTCTCATGTTGCGTCAAACGTGGAACAATAAATTTTGTCCCATCCTATCATGTCCTGTCCCATGTACTAAACGCAACCTAAAAGAACAAATGTATAAATATATTTCACTCTTAAAATCATAATTCTATGGGTCGGTTATTGGTAGATACCAATAAGATATTAAAAGGGTATTTATAATGCTTTTTGAACTTTAAAAGTGATCATTGACTTAGGACTTATGATGGTGGCAAAACGAATTTTTAAAGAAGTCTTTGAATTAATTTTCGTGTCAATAAATTAAAGTGTTTGAATTAAAAAAGTAAGGTTATAACAAAAGCCAAAAAGTGTTCCTTCCTTTTATAAACCTTTCCAATTTATTAAAAAGTCATTAAAAAGGTGTTTTTACCTTTGTCAAACACTTTTTTTTAACTTATTGAGTTTTTGAAAAATTAATAAATTAAGTCATTTTCAAGCACACTCCCAAACACCATTTGAAACTAAATATTATTTAGAAATAACACACTTGTCCTAAAACATTCACAAAGCTATCATCAGTTACGTCGGTTAGTTAGTTCCTTGCTTTTCATGTGTTAAAGTCGGTAAAAATTTTCAAATGTTTTATTGCAATTTTTTTCAAAAACATAATAAATCTAGAATCAAAAGCTAAAAACTAAAAAATTACATTAACAAGATCCAAACTCAGGTCTGAGTGGAACAAGAGTCTCGCAAACCAACTCTACGAAAGAAAACTTGTGTCATCACGGTAGTTTCAAAATATATACTGTAACACTTTTCACGACCTTATAATTTTTTACACTATAAGTCACCATAAGCTCTACATTAGATCATCTGTCCATGCCGGAGAGAGTACAAGAAGGAAAGAAATTTTTGCAAAATTTGTATCTCATGAAAAACAAAACCATCAGAATGTTGTTGTTTCTAAAGACTTGCTTTTGTACAAACAAACTGGAAATTAGAGGGTCCTTAGTGTGGAATTGATGAGTTTCATGACCACACGTATGCTGGAGACTTGAGAAACAGACATATTTGGAAGGCTCATCTGATGGTTTAGTATTGAATACACTTGATCAAAAATTGGTCCTACATGCATTGCAATCATCCCATCTGATGGTTTGATTGCCACCACCAGATCCATCATCCACGCAAGCTTCCGAGACGTGTCGTTGCCGATATCGCAAGCCAACTGTTGCAGCAACGACAGCAGCACTCCTTGACTCAGAGGCACAGGATTGCTTGTTAATATCCCCTGTAGATCAACCTACTCACAAACGCCATTTCATTAACAAACAAGACTAATAAAATTACTTCCAAAATGGAGAAAGTAGGAGAGAGGAAGGTTTTTCTCCAGATATGGGGATAACCCCAAAAATGATTACCAAGTGAGAGCATCAGCAAGAGCATCTACGACATATTCAGATCCAACGGATTCTCCATTTTAGAGATTACAACGTTACTTATACTATCAAAATATTACATTTATCTAATAAAATATCGTCTCCCTCATCAAACATTTCATTTCAGAATTTCTTACCAGTGGAATATAATAAAAAATCATTTCTCTCTTATGGTAATCATTTTTTAAGATATCTCACAATTTAGAGAAATTTACACCCCCTCTCCTACTTTCTCAATTTTAGAGAAAGTTTTGAAGTATCTGTTGGAGCAAAAAATGCTCAAAAGAAGCTGTTGGAGATGCTCAAAGAAACTTTGAAAATAAATACTTAGAGATAGAAATAATATTTTAGTAGACGAAAACAATATTTTAATACTGCAATCAATGTTGGATTCTCCAAAATGAGGAAATATGTTGGAGATGAATGTAACCTGTTTGGGGGATTTTGACTTTTGTCTATCCATTTTGTAGAAATTTTAGGAAATCTGTTGGAGATGCTTTAAGTGCACCACTATTAAGTGATTTTCTCCTAACACATATCAACATCAAAACCTATTATTTACATTTCCAATGCAAGACTTGACCTGATTAAAAGGGGTGCAAATACCATTGCTCTTCATTAATTCAACAAATCATATTCCAGAAATGGGATTGAAATTCAGCCAAAACGTACCTGAGAGCATAACCAAGAGACGATCCAAACATCACTTCTTTGCAGGGCAGCAGTGAAAGCTTCCTCGTATTTATGCTCATATACCAACCTAGACAGCTCTTTTGTTGGATCCACCGGTGCCTCAATCTAATGCAGAAAAAAGGGTCTCGCTTATTTTGGAGCATCACCATCATATAAGAAAAAAAGACCAAACTACAAGGGTTGTAGCGTAGAGGTTGAGGCCCTGTGGGATTTAGTGAAATATCCCCTATTTCCAGGGTTCAATTCCATACGTACACAACAATTGTGGCCACGAAGTTTATCATAGCTGATTTCTTGCAGTCATAATTTCCTGGAATTAGACTAATCATAGCCTAGAACCAAGGTTCTAAATGGCGTAAGGTGTGGCGTGGTGGCGAGGTCAAGCCTCAAGCATTAGGAGCCACGGCGTTTTTCAAGGTGTGACTTATGATGTCAAATTTCTAATTTCTAATAATTCATATATAATATTTTTATAAAAACAAATGTTTTTGTACTGTTAATGAGTCAATGGTAATAAGTAAGTTAATTAGGTTATACATTAAAAAACTAGCAAATAAGTTATTAAAAAAATGTAAAGAAAAATCAAATATCACATTACAAAAACTGTGCATTAGCCATAGCGTGCCAGGGGCTTAACGTGGCGTGAGGCACAAGCCTTGTGTCATGGTGGCGAGTTTCTTAGAGCAGTACCGTCCCAAAAAGGGTTATCAATAAGAGTAAAGAAACCGAAACCAACCTTGTCACGGGAGATGGATCCGTTACTTATTTGTGTTATCAATGGATTCCCAGCTTTGGAACTTGCTCCAGCAAGCGCAAGAGCAACCAATTTCCTTTGACCATCAGCCAATTCAGTGCTCAAGGTTTGAGTGATGGATGATGCTGAATTCATGGCATCCTGGAAAGACCAGCAAGCATTACATAACTTGTTAACTAAATTCACGGGACAGAGAATCAGAGCAGAAATAGTTTGAAACAATTAAAAGTAATAATTTACTTACCCTCAAAGCAATTGCCAAAGGCGAATGTGCAGAGTCAAGTTGCTGGTGAGCTGCAGTTATATGTTGAAGCATTCCCTTTTGAAATGTAGCATCAACTTGATCAAACATGGCCTTGCAAGACATTTCGAACGCAGGAACTACGGAACCCTCCATACTTGACCTTAATGCTTCCTGCAACATACAGATCAGCCCACTCAGTCTACCAGATGTGTCAGACTACAAACTACATTCATAGCTGCTTATTCAACTATCAGCTAACTTATGATATTAGGTAGTTTGCCATACATAGCCTAAAGGAGTAGTTCATAAAGATGCAAACCTGTAGAGCTTGCTTGCCAGAAGTTTGAAACTGGGCTTGGATTTGTCTAGCAACAGTAGCTTCAAGCTTAGATTGAACCGATTTCTCCAGTTGATTTACAGCCTTATCACCGACCCCTCTCTGTACGTAACCTTGTATATTAGCCTTAGCCTTATTATATCATGCAATGCAAAAAAAAGACATTCAGACGTTCTAACCTGGAAAGCCTCCGAGATAGCACTAGACACCACTTTCTCAATAAGCGGAGTAACCGAACGCACAACAGCTGGCACGAGCGCAGCTATTTCCTTCTTCAGCATTTTCTCCCACGTCACAAGCAAGTCCTTGTAGCCATTCGTAACCAAACCAGAAATTTGCTGATGGCGGTCTCGGTTTGCCTTTTCCTGTTTCAAGAATTCTTCTTGGGTACGACCCCATTGAGCATCAGCGTTAGCTTTATATGCTTTCTCCATGCTCTTTCCTATGGCTGCCTCGATCCTACGCCCTTCTTTTGTGACGGGTACTGTAAGCAGGACCGGGATCTGCTTTTGGATTTCCTTTTGATTGATTAACACCTGCAATTGGAGGACTTAAAGCCAACTTTCTTTGGGTAAACAGACTGCAACGATGAAAGTAGCTTATCTAATGCTGACACCATCTAGAATTTAACTATCCACATCCCTAGGCTAGGTAGGAATGAGATCGGGACCGCACCGGTACCAAACCGAAATTTTTTGGGACTAAAAAGTAGGACCGAAAACCGAACCGTATGTACAAGTGCAGTACCGGTTCAGTTTCGGTTCGGGAATATCGGTACTAGAACCACTTAGGACCGAAACATGAAAAATGTATCAAATATGTATCAAAACCAATTGCAAACCAAAATATCTTCATAATGTTTCAAATATGTATTAAAAGCAATCCCAAACAATCAAAAGTAGAAAAGTTCAAAACCAATCAAAAGTTCAACAAGATTCAGTATTCTTTTACGCTTTTCATTTTCCATTTTGTTCAATCGCCTCTTCAATCATAGGTTAATTTAGAAGATGATATATCTGGATTAGGAAAAAATATGGTAAGCTTAGGAGAGTATGCATAGCTTAGGAATTTTAAAAGTCATGTCTCATATTCCGATTTGGTTTCGGGTTCGGGGGTTTTTAGGAAAATACCGTTACCAGAACCGAAAACCCGAATACCGAAATTGTCGAAAAATCAGAACCAATAACCTGACCAATTATATGGTACAGGTTCAGGTTCGGTACAGAGTTTGGTCCTGGAATGCAGTCCTCAGGCTCATCCCTAACGGCAGGTTGGGTTGGATTGGTGGGTTAGTAATATACATAAAGTTGTAACCTTTTGCGTGTTAGGGACCCTAGGTTACAACTTCAGAACCAGCAAAGAGCAATTAGTGAACCATGGAAGTTTACCTGAGTAATTGTTTCTTGCATGGATTGGATTTGCGAAAGTATGGCTTCAGTAGACGGAATGCACGAAACAACACCTGGCTCATTGGAGGAATCGGTTGAATTGAAGGATGGAGAAGACGGTCCCGATTCTTGAGCATTCTTCCCCTTCTGTTTCTTCGCTTTTGCCGGGGATTTCACTCTTGTGGGTGCGGCCGTCTCTAACTGTCCGGAAAGATCGTTCATCACATCTTGAACTTCGTCCTGACCACCTAACGTTTGCATCATCGCCTTGCTTTCTTCCGTCCCTTCAAATTGCTTAGACCCGTTACCGAAATAAGTTTCACCACGATCTCGGGCCTTCCCGACTCCAAGATCCGACGCCTGCGAGCAAAAAGATTTCTCCTTGTGTTCTGAAGCAAAACCCTTTGGCTCTCCTTGAGCAAGGAGATCAGAATCATGACCCATTCCTGTTTCACCCACAATCTTGACATCAATGTCGACATTATGCAGATCGGGGTTCACTGCAACGTCTTGTACCTCCAGCTCCCCGTCACTCTTCTGCTCTCTAACGCGATTTCGTTCAGACGGCGATGTGGCCATCGCCATCAATTCAGCAGGAGTGACTAAATGAGTTGGATGCTTAAACGTGACCATGGTACTATCATCTTTTGCGACTTTGTTTTCATCATCATCCACGGAAGACAAACTAGATAGGTTTGAATGAGTGGTCTCCATTTGTCTGTAATCGTTTGGTTGGGCAGTAGACTCAAACCCACCAGATGTTGTTCTATAATTGGAGAGTTTTCGAGACAATCTAGGACTTAAAGGAACCGGCGTTGATACAACACAAGAAATATCGGCATCAATCGGAGGTGGGCCGGATCTAGGTTCAACGGCTGATGCAGCCTCAGCCAAAGGAGAGCTTAACGGCTGTCTTAGTGTGGGTGCACTCTCGGGAACAGGTCCCGAGCTGGACTCCAAACCAGTAAAACCTTCAGCACTCACCATGTCATGTGAAAAAGCCAATTCTGGTTTCTCGTACATGACGTTGTCAATTGGAGGTGGTAAACACCGGGATAAATCCAAAGCGTATTGTTGAATGGCTTGCGTCTGAACGCAATAAACTTGAATAATCTGCTCCCCATGTGGTAATAAATCGCTAGTGCCTGTAAGACTCAGTATTGGCATTGTGACGGTAAACTCAGAGATATAATCCATACGGGTCATTTCTGGGTTGGGACCATATTCGAGGTGTACAGCATATATAGCATTTTTCTTGGCGTTTGCCAGTAAAAGAAGACCAGCTTGAGATAATGCAACTACTTGATTAAAGAACGAATCTTCGACTCTGGGTTCACCTGAACTCTTCAATTCCAACGTCTGAGTACAGTGCCATGAGTCGGCATCACTTGGAAGCAACCATCCTTCCTCACTTTCCGAGGCCCATATTTTCACTTCACGATTAAACGGACCCTGTCACCATCTTCCAAAACATCAGAATGAATAGAAACATCTCATATTCCATTTTCACGTTCAACACAGTGATATGATGATAAAAACGATATGGGGAGGGTTCAAATGAAAACACATCTTTCAATGCGAACGTGAGGACAACCGAGGGAGTGACATATGAATAATGCATGAACATTCACCTTCATTATTCATATTGAATGTGGACACCTGTGACCTGTCGCGCTCTCGGCCATCCTCACGTTCGCAATGAGAATGAGTTTGCAGCGGAACTTTCGTCAAAACGATATTATTTAGCACATACCCCAGTGATAAGTATTATGTGATCTGGACGATGAGGAGCAGTCAAGAATGTAACGGAGTTTACAGGAAGGCCATCATGTGGCCTCAGTACTGCAATTGGCAACGGCTTGCGATCTTCCCAAATCTTTATCTGTTAAACAACAAGAATGCTTCAGATGATGCGGGTCTGCAGTTGACAGTTTAAGGTGCATATAAGCAGATACCAGCAAACCTTCCATCCAACCATGGAAGGTATGAATATGATCTAGAAGCTATTCCTTTTATTAAAAAATAAAAAATAGTTTGATCAAGAATAAAGGAGAATTCTTAGAATATCAACAAAACCTATATAAGTAACCAAGAAAACACATAATGAAATTGCTCACTAACCCTCCTCCAATAAAGCTACTAGATGCTAAAGGTGTTATTCCTCTCATTTCAACAGAGGTTAAGATTGATTACTTCTTGAGTTGAAAATCTGTGTCAGGTCTCCTTCATTAAGAATAATTTTGGCCGCAGGGGGCAAATTCTAAAATCGAGTGTCTCAGTTCTATCAATTGGTAGGGGATTCCCTTCAAATGATTTACAGCCTGAAAGTGCTTTTATACCATACGAAAGGCAAACTCCGTGACAAATTTTTGCCAATTAACACGTGTTACTCCAAGTCCATAGTTTTAAAGCGCAAATAGTACACGATCTTGAACATCCATGCATGCACACGAGGGAGCTTCATATAAAAATAAATAGTAAATAACGCACGGTCTTGAACGTCCCTATGTCTCTTGGTTTTTTGCTTTTCTTTTGCAAACCGGGGGCTTCATAGAAACAACATCGCTACTCTTGGAGGTAAGGGAGAGGTTTGCGTAAATCTTACACTCATACCTACCTTTGTGTGCCTTTTTTTGGTTAACACATATATTGCACTCACATCTAATAAATAGCATGTATTACATCTACATGCATGTTTTAGCACATTCTTGAAAATTGTCAATGAATAGATGAATCAATCAGCAAAAAGAACTCAAAATTAATTCAATACATATAATTTAGCAAGTGCCGGTACTAGAAAGAAACCTATAAGCCAACTAACCGTTCCATCCACTGAAGCAGAAACCAAACGAGTGGTCATCCATTGGCACATCGACAGATCTGTCACTTCCCCATCATGGTTACCAACAAACTGAACTCCATTAATCAACTTATCCACATGACATTTGAGAGGTTCCTCAGCAGAGTATACTTCACCTCGCCCAACCTTAGTGGTATCGATTTTCAAAATACGCCTTCCGATTCCAACGACTAAAACTTCCTGCAATCATAAAATATCCAACTGTGGTAAACACATCTGCTGCACAACTTTTATATGAAATGAAATCCAGCCCTATGGAATGTTACTTGTTTATGGCAGTGCCAACAAACTCTGGGATGAACAGATTCTCCTTCTCCCATAATCTGGATCGCAATAACTATCTTCCCAGTAATCTGCGGTTTATCCTCTTCATCAGGACTTTCAGTGAGTTTCCATACATAAACTCTCCCATCTATACTGGCACTGCATTGGAGGCATGTCAGCATAAGACAAAGATAACACCAGAGAAGAGATGATCAACGAAGAGGCTCCTACCTAGCTAAAAGGTGAACATCCTCTGCAAAGAAAGCCATATCTGTAACCCGCTGAAAAAAAATGTTTTTACAGATCAATGGCCATTCGAGAAGCAGATTGATAGCAACAGAGAACTCTCTTGTACTAAATACACAAAATAAAGAATATTTTGACACCACCAAAACATATTTCAGAAATAGCACTCACAACCATTTTGCAAGCCGAAAGTCATCATGGAACCAGCCGCTTTACACTTTGGAGTAGAGTTTATGTAATTATGTTTATGTAAATCTCACCCCAGAGGCCCAGACCCTACTTTCGAGTGGGATTTCTTGAGTTGGTTTGGTTTTTAGCATCCACAAGCATTTCAGGAAGTAATTTGGTTTCAGATAGTTGCTCACATTCACAATGCCACAATTTAACAAGAAAACAAAGAAGGCTTGGGAGTAAAAAGACTGGATGAAGATAAGTAAAACCATTCAAAATCCATCAAGATAATGGATCAGCCTGATTGCATTTTTGTGGAATTTCAATGACAACTAACAAAACAAATAACAGAGAGATCTATCTTCCACTAACTAGTGATCCAAATGCTGGCAATACTTGGACAAGTAAACATGCAATGCAAATTTCACTCATCAAGAGCATTCCTACAAATAACAGTTACAAATCAAGACACAATACCCCCTTTAATCTACAACCTACTTAAAACGGTATAGAAAACATGATAATCTAGCAAACTTAGCAGGAGAGAAGATTACAAACCTGAGCAAGACCTTTAAGAAGTGATCTTAATGCAGTGTTTATATTAAGAACCCTAATTGCTCCCTGTTTCAATCCATAACATATATATGTCTTATTCACAGCAATCTGACGACCCACCACAAGACCAGGATCCGACCCGTACTTGGTAATAGGAGTAACCTCAAGCTGAGGTTGAACCTCTCCGGGCAACCTAACATCAATGTCGTAAACAACACGATCGCCATTCAAATGTCGTCCAGTTGGAAGCTTACTACTCGGCATTCGCATCGGACCACCACCTCCAGGATGCAAGGCCGGCACCGACGACAGAAGCATAGGATTCTGAACCTGAACCTGAACCTGAGCTGGAGGCGGAGGAGTCATGGCCGGCTCAAAACTCGAAGGCGGTGGCGAGCTTAAAAGCGCCATAAGCCGAGCGCCATGGTTGTTGTTGTTGTTGTTGTTGTTAGGCGATTGGAGTTGCAGAGGATGCGCAGGGAAGGGAACGGATCGGTGGTGGTGCAAGTTGGAGGAGGTATTATCAATATTATCGGACGATTGTGGCTGGAAAGGCGGTGGTGGAAGGTTGAATTGATGGTGGTGGTGGTATAGAGTAGGGTTAGGGTAGGAGTAGGGAGTGCCGGTGCCGGTGACGGTGGGCGGAGGATATGAGGCGGAGGCAGGGTTAGGGTTTTGGATGATCGGCGGTGGCGGAGATGATGAAGGATTGAAGAATCTGGGGACGTCAAATGGAGCTCCGGCTGGAAATTGATTTGGATTTCCAGGGGAAGCCATGGATTGAATTGGATTTTGATTTTGATTTTGATTAATTAATAAATTTTATGAGATTGAGATCCGAAGAATGAGTGAAATTTAGGGATTTGGAATTGGATTTGGATCTGGATTTGGATTTGGGAGGGAAGAAGAAATGGGTGTTTTTTTTTTCCGTTGAACACTCTGTGAATGTGTGTGTGTGTGTGTGTGTGTGTTTTGCTGAGTGTGAAGGAGGGAGGAGGTTGACGGTATTATGACTTTTTGGAGACCGGACCCGCCGTGAGCATGGGGACCATTTCGTAATTTTCTCGATATTACTATTTTTAGTATAAAATATTTCAACCTTATTTTATAAGATATAAGGAGTTTCCGTATCATATATGATTATAGGAGTGTTACGTAAGCATAAGGACGGGGTTTAAAATGGAGACCCAAATCTAATTGCGAACGTGGGAACAATCGAGGGCGTGCCACGTGTCTTATTCAGTGTGAATAACATAAGATTATTCAGACCGAGTGTTCATGAAAACATTCATGGTGAATGATACAACATTAAGACTCAATGATATCGAGTCTTAATGTTGTATTACTCACAATGAATGATGCATAACATTAAGTCTGAATGATCGTGCATTATTCACACTGAATGTGACGCGTGGTGCGATCTCGATTGTCCTCGTGTTCGCTATAAGATTTGAGTTTGCAGCTGAACTTTCGTCCATAAGTATAATCGTATATGAGTAAACATATGTTGTATTGACAACGTAAAGATGGTTAATCATATATGATTAATTGCACACAAAAGATTGTAATTATATATGATATTGAGAGTTGTTGAATGAGTGATTTGTTGTAAGATGATTAAGTGGTTAGAATGATTAAAATGATATAATGCAAAATGAAATATGGTTGTTTCGTAATTGTTCATGATGAAATTAGAACGTTGAATGGTCAAGGGAGGTCAAAAATACAAAATCATTCAGATGGTTTTAGAACTATTAAGGGAGAAAAAAATTGCGAAAATAGGATTAAACTTTTAATGGTTAAGAGGCTGCCTCTTCATGGAACTATTAAGAGGTAAAACAAACAGTTTATGAGGTTTTTTGTCTTCTTGCAAAACGTTTAACTTCGTACATGATCTTCACTATACACTTCTATATTTTTATTTCACTTTTCAATTCTATGTTAATTATAGAAGATCTTTTTTGATGTTTTCAACGGTTATTTAGTTGATTAAAAGATGCATTGATTATATATATTCTTAAAACATTGTCGTTTTCGTTATAAAGTAATTGATGGTGACTAGCATGGTTTGATAATTGAAGTTTCAATATGTTGATGTTGACATCATTTGCAAAATATACTAATAAACTCATTTTATTTATTTTTTAGACTATGCATCCTTTGCCTCTCTATTTTCATCTTTCCTCTCTTTGCTCTCCCTTAATTGGTTTGTAATAGCTTCCATCACAAGATGCATGGAGTTTTATAATAGCTTGATGGAACTATTATAGAGAAGCATGTAACGTCATTGAAATAGATTATTCGAAAAAATTACGAGCGTGTCTTTTATGAACCTTAAATAAAAAATTACTGCAGACGAGAATTTTCCTTCATAAGAAATCGAACAAAAAGCTGTTGAATTGGCTTATTTCTTGTGTACCAATTGAAGTATTTTAAGAACTGAGATGAGAAATCAATGCTTCCTCAGCAGGAGGATAAAAACGCAAGAATCCTCTTTTTCTATAACATTACTTAACTGAAGTTCTTAAGATGTGATGTTTAAGTATATTTTAAAGATGTGAACTATTCATTTGTAACTCTTAATAGATGTGAAGCTATGAATTTTATTGTTCAAGCATAATGTATGAATTTGAGTTGTACTTTTAGAGCATCTTTTACTTAATGGAGCTCTATGTAACCTCGATAATTGTAAAGCATGAACTTGAGTTGTTCTTTCGTAGCATTGTGTTACTCGATAAAGTTTAATCCAATATCTAGGTCAACAGATCATAAATAATATTGTAAAATCGCCTCACATGCACATCATGAAGCTCAACCTTGCTTGTGGTTATGAAGAAGCCATGAGCTTAGTTCACTTACAAACTGTTGTATTAGAAACTTAGACAAAATGCAAGAAACTTATTACGAGACTGCATTTTCAAAACCCTATACGTTTATGTAACTTGGAACCTGATGATTTGAATCTCAATAATATGATTTTAAAATACAATGTTGTAATAAAAAGATGAGTAAATTGCAATTTTGGTCTTCGTGTTTTGTGGTTTTGGTCCTCAGAATTTTTATTGCAACAAAACCCCTTTAGATGCAAAAATGTTTGCCTTATGTTAAACTCCATCCATTAACTCCCATGTGCCTTCCATAGGAGAGTAAACTAAAAAACTATTTCGGTATGTCATTCTCATCTTATATTTCAAGACAAAATGACTACTTTAATGTAATGTGCAAAGAAGATGAGGTATCAGGCCAAAACCAAGCATTTTCGCATACCATGAGGTTTTCTTGTAATATGAATTTTGCAAGGACCAAAACCTAGAAAAACAAACCATAAGGACTAAAATTGCAATTTACTCTAAAAAGGAAAAAAAAACAGTACTTTCACTATAAAAATAAAATAAAATAAATAAATAAAGGTTTGATATGTTTATCTCCACCTATCCAACCAAACATACACTAAAAAATCACTTTACATTTGAACTTTTGTGCCTTACATAAATAGGAGCATCTTATCATGATATCAAAATATCATTATCCAAAGACTAGTGGGGGAATAAACAAGCAAATCATTGCATGTGCAGAATACAAGCATTCAGAAGACAAAACAAGCATAAAAAACAAAGCTTTCTTCCAAATAAACATTAGTTCAGCCCCAAGGTGTTTGATGACATGGTTTATATGGTGTCTTTACAAATGAAATGAAATATGATAATTTTTTATAAAAAAAGGGTCTTTTAGACCAACACAGCAAAATTTCCTTCAATGTACATTAATCAAATTTTATTACTAGATTTAAACATACCCATTTGGTTTCTCACCGCTCTTCGCGGATCTCTTTTGTTGGTCGAGATCGTAGTGTGCAAACGCAGCATCTAAAGCCTGCGCCAACAAATCAAACAACAAAATCTAAGGTGGTGGTTGTTTTTTAAGAGGTGCTAGGGTCTGGAGTCTCATTTAACTTAAATACGTCAATTAAAGTGATCATTGATGAGCGAAGGACAATTCAAAAAAAGAAGAAACAAAAGATGGCTGCTGGTAGATTTCGTGAAACTACGAAGTTCTATCCCTGATTTAAGCGATTCAAGATGTTCTGGAAAGCCGACACATAGATCTACAATCTTTTGTTTTGTGTTTTTACAAATTCAGGATGTATATGGGCTAAAACTGACGATGAAATTGAAAGAATGGTGCTGGATGGAAATAAGAGGTGATTAAGTGGCTAGGTTATCACTTAGTTTCTTAGGGGACATTAAGGGTCAAGAGGCTCTGAAAATAAAAAGAAAAAAATGGTCTGAAATGTCTTATGTCTGACCGAATCAGGCATAAGTGGCAAACAAAAGCTGAAAACCAAAGAACAAACAAGGCCAAATAAGTGGCTACATTATCACTTAATCTATCAATGTTTTATGATTATGATTCATACCAAATTTACCCAAATGAAGTTAAAAAAACAGAATCTAACCTGTAACATTGGTTGAACAAGGAGGGAAACTTGATGCCTTGAATCCGACTGCACAGATTCTTTGATCTCCTGCAATTTCACAACTCGAATTTTAACTGAATATTATCAAACCATACAATTTTTAATGTGTTTATAGATGCTTTTTACTTAGAAAAAAAATACCTGTAGCTTTGGGTAGATTTGCGACATGGCATCCTTCAACCGGCTTACCTGCACATCAAAGTTAAGGATCTGTATGTTAGCTTGATGAGCTTAATGGGAGTTGCAGCTTAGGTGCTGTTTGGTTGGTTTCACATTAAGTCCTGTCAGAATAAAGTCATCTTTGCGGATTAATCTGTCTATATAAATTAAGAAGGTTATTGGTTATGAGGTTTTTTCATAGATGGAAAGAGGGTAATTTTAGTCAGGAGAGACAGGTTTTAGAAAAACTTGCTTTCTGCATAAAGCTCCCCTTAGAAGCTTACTTAATAAGCAACTTTTCATATCATTAAGACACTGTCAAACTGTCATCTATTCTGACCAAATAAGCCGAGTCCCATTAAGCTCGTTAAGCTGCTAACAAACAGGGTTCGGTCTGCTATACATGAATGTTTGGTAGTGGCTTAATGACTTATTCAAACCTACCCATCCCAATTAAAAAACACGCTCCTTCCGTCTATGAAAAAACTTTCTCATATAAAAAATTCCTCAATCTACAGAGACAGATTAATCCACACTGACAACTTTATCCATGCAGGGCTTAATAGAAAACCAGTGAGATATGTGCTACATTAACAATTCTAATACTTATCAAACGGAAATTGAAGTTAATCATAAAGAAAAAATCTAGTTTTGTTTTCTTTTTTGGAAAAAGAACAAATCTAGTTACTAAGAATAACATATAAAGTGGAGTTGCATAAGAAAACATCATGGAAATTACCTTTGCGTAAAGGTACGAAGTTGTAATGGGATACGAGGACCAGAAATGTTTTAATAATTCCTGAATAGACGTCCAATGCTGAAAAATAAAAACCCTTTCTTAGACGGAATTAAATCAACGCCTTTCTTTCTTATGAGTAACAGAAAGAAAAAGTCAGCTCGTAATATCAAATAAACTCACAAGCAAAAGCTCCTCTTTTGTGACACTTGGTAACGTATCCAATATGCTCTCATGTGGGTTTTTACCAAGTTGATATTTTGAGCTTGATATATTTTGGGTCAATACGTTGAAGACCTGGTTCATAGTCGACACAATTTAGTATACTTTGTCCCTATTTTGTAACTAGCATATAATAAGATCTTAATATTTCAATTAATTACCTTTACGGCCACTTCAGGTTTAACTATCGGATCGCTCAAACCTATGTTTCTAATCTCGGAGATGTACACCCTTAAAGAACCATAAGCTTCGGAGGTGCTCAACCTAGATTTCACCTGTCTTGTTCCACCTAATTGAACTTGTTGAGAGTCAAAGTAATCACGAGGATCCTGTTTAACATCCACTTGTAAGACACATCTACTTTAAAATTTAAATTATATGTATTCTGGTGAGATGTTGAGGTTATCGTGAGAAGTGGTTATCAACCCTTGGATGCACAGATGAGACGACCAGATCAATTCCCTTCTCAAGTGCAATTCATGGGAGGGAATGAGATTAAAAGAGATCAAGGGTTCAGATCCACTTCTCACGCTTCTCATCGTTAACCCAACTTCTCACGTGATCCTTTGCCTATATATACTTATAACCATAGGTTCAAATGAGAATGCTAAATGCATGACAAGTAGAGAAGTGATCCTAGCCATTCATACAGTCAAGAATTGTGACTTTGACTGGTCAAAATTTGCGGCTATGCCAGAAATAGAAAGATAGTTTCGTAATTTTTCAAATAGGTGGCAAACAGGTTTATATGTGAACCCTTGTGATCCACATATGAACTATTTTAACTTATTCACATATGAACCCTTGTGATTCACATATAAACTAATTAACCGGTTCACATATGAACCATTGTAATTCACATATGAACTTGTTTTGCCATCTATTTGTGAAAGTTGAGAAACTATCCCTGTATCTTCTGCAGACCATGCGAGGAAGTACCCGGCTTTCACAGTCAAAGCCGCAAATGTTGACCAAATGAAGGACTAGGATCACTTCTCTATTTCTCATATATTTAGCCCTTCTCATTTGAACCTCACCCTATATATAGAGGATCAATCAAATACACACCTTACAAACCAATCTCAACCATGCAGCTAGTCTTAATGGATATATGGTTTCATAAATACATTGATGGTTTCCTATTATAAGTGGTGATCATAATTAATGAACTCTAATTACCTTCTATAAATATTCAAA
>LUCG01272208.1:0-10045 GCA_001633085.1 Carthamus tinctorius | reverse complement strand
CTCTCTCTATATATATATATATATTAATTTAAAAAAAAGTGAGAGAGGAAGAAATCGGGCTGAGTTGGTTTGCAGAAACCAACACCTTGAGCCCGCCGAGTGAAGCCCACCATGAAATCGATGGCACTACCGAATACGATAGCCTAAGAACTCTGTTCAATTAATCATGCTTATGTCATTACATTTTTGCTCATATGAACCTCTCATTAAAGATGCTCAAAAAGTTTGATACAATTGTATAACAATAATTTGTCATAAAAAACATAAAACTGGCCTTTTAAAAGAAAAAAAAATCATTTTTACAGCAAAAGAAAAAAGTGTCCTATGATGGAATGATTTATTTCTTATGTCATTAGATCAGACAAATTCATCAAGAAGCTGTCAAGTAGCCTAAATTCATCCCAAGTACCCAACCACTTACAACACCATTATATAAAATGCATAGTCCTAAAACATGTCTCCTCTAACACTCTATTAAGACGATCAACGACCACTCAACGTCTTAACAAACCACCCATTCTGTTGTGCTTAACGAATGTTCACGATCTGCCATGTAAGCAGAAACCAATAAAATGTGTACATTAACAATGAACCTAAGTTGACCATTTCTTTGTGCCATTCAGGATCCTTCTCGGAGGTCACTAGTTCGAGTCCCACAAGGCCACTGAAGATTTTTCTGGTTGTTCTCAACTTCTCATGGCCATTTGAATAGTCAAGGTGGGCAAGGCACAAGCTAACCCATAACAAAGAACCCAACCATTTTACCAAGCACAAACACATTCCATACAAAAATTTCATCAATCTCTAAAAACTAAAATCAGCATTTGAATAAAATCTGCCACCCAAATACCATTACTTTTAATCCTCATCTAGATTCATAAACTGGACACAACTACAATACAAGAAAGGTTACACAGAAATGAGCCATCAACCAACTCATCCAGGCTTCTCCACAATCCTATAAACCACAAAACCTCCAACTTAAAACAAATCTTTACTTCAGATTCTGCAAAATCCATTTATATAAGTTTCTAACTCTGTAACTAACCTGATTAATTAGCAACACCATAACACGTCAACTCACCGCCTCTGCTTCTGTGAGAAAAACCGAATTCCTTGTTTGCTAAGGTCAACGTTACTGGTCTTCCCATCATCTAAAGTAACAGAAACAATAGATGTCCCTTCAACGACTTCAATTATCGTACCCTTGTGCCTGCAAGATCCATCATGATTTGAGAAATCTGACCAAATCCAGTCCAAATTTACGTTTATTAACAACAATAGTCACCCGGGTTACAAAATAGAACCCACTTGGTAATTTCTGTTTATTCTCGAAAAGGAAAATACTTACCAGGTATTGTTAGTGCGTTGATGAACTTCCACCACCTTCCCGATTGCATCATTTCCCAGCTTCTGGATGATCCAATTTGCATCCATAATCTCCTCCATCGAATCTATGTCTTCGTATGAACGACCAACCCCTTCGTCTTCCTTCATAAAAGACGATTTATCCATAAACGGTGACGGTCTTTTTCTCTTAGATCGTTGACCCTTGACAGAACTCTTATCATCCTCCCCAGATGGAGCCCAAGAGGTCTGGTGGTCAGAATATGGATTTTTGAACTTGAGTCTCAATAAAGGCTTAAGTTCCTTCTCCGAAGAATTTGCAACAGAAGTTGGGCCCCTATTACCATCATTCATATCACTTGCATCGCTCTTCTCTGTGCTTCTTTTTCCAAACGAAACGCGTGGTTTCATGGGAGGAAGAGAGTGTTGTGCATCGGTTACGTTGGCTCCACTGTAAACGTCAGAGTTTTCGGGATTCAACCTTCTGATTTTGATGGTGTTCCCTTCTTTTCCTCTCAATTTCAACCCTTTTGTTTGATCAGCATGATCTAAATTATCTCCTGGAACAGACAAATGATAATGTTAAAAATAACAAAGACTTGTCGTGTGCATAGTCATATAATGATTAGTGGCGTAAATACCTTTAGATGTGTTGTCACGTCTCTCCAAATGTTTGTCGTTTGCTCTCTGTTGGGTCATGCCATCGCTGCCTGTAAGTACAAATACAGAATATAAGAACAAACATGGGGAGCGTGTGAACGTTTATCGCAAAGGTGAAAAAGAACATTTATTGTCTGCTCCATGGTTCTTTCATTCTTGTGTTCTTCAGAAACACCAGAACAACGTCATGCTGAGACTGTGATCTGATGAAGTTTTTAAGTATTTCAGATTTATGTACACAGCTGAAGGGGGATAGGGTTTATTTCCATCCTATTGCTTTGTATACCATTTATCATCAATGTTATGGAGTAGGGTGATCAAAGAGTTAGGGCTTGTTTGTTAGCAGCTTAATGAGCTTAATGGGACTCGCAGCTTATTCAGTCCACTATACATAACTGTTTGGTAGTGGCTTAATGATATATTAGAAGCTGACTTATTCAGTAAGCTTATAGGTAAGAGCTTTATGCAGAAAACCTAGATTATTTTTTCAAACCTACACTTTCCAATTAAATATATGCTTATTGCATTTACGAAAAAAGCCATCCCAAGCAAAAACCTCTCAAACTATACGGACAGATTAGTTCACATGGAAAACTATATCATGGAAAACTATATCCATAAGCATGGAGAAAACATACCATTGGAAGTGATCAATTCTTGCTCTCGATGTAAGTTTGAAGCATCAGACCTCGGAGAACTAACTACATTTTTGTTTCTGGTTCCCAAGTGTATAACAAGCTTGGGTCCCTTGGTGTTCATGGACTTGTCGGCAAGTTTTCCAGATTCATCGATGGTGTCTGCTCCATGTGACCTGTTCCTGTTCATCTGGTCTCTTAAAACTCTCTCTGTCATCACTGGGACCTCAGTAAGAAACATGCTTTTTGGAATCATTGTCTGCATAGCTGAGCTTAACCCATCAGCCAAATCTCCACTTCTATAGGATTGCACGTCTTCATCCTTGTTATCGCCCATGATGAATCCAGTGGATTGAGCATCACTATGACCTTCAATTCGTGGTTCGGTTCTACCAAATACAGGTGCGTGAAATCCCTTTTTCTTACCATACTTCTTGCTTGCAGATTTTTTCACATATTCCTTGCTCTTCTTGGGGGATTTTTCAACTACCCCTTTAAGAGAAACCTTCAAGGAACGACCATACTCGTTCTTTGATAGAGGTACAATGTCGTCATCGTCTGAATAAGGTTGGATAGAAAATATTTCTTCTTGAGTTGGCAAGCCAGCAGCAGCCCTCAGACTAGCAGTTAACTCACGGTCGGCTTTATCTCTCCTCCTCCAGAGTTCCTGGACAGCATCTTCATGATCCCTGACCTGAACAGTTAAGGCAGAAACAAAAAGTCAGTTCAGCAACAACTTATTTATCAAGATTCGGTAGAACCTCCATTTACCCATACCTGGTAGCATTCTCCGCGGCATGTAGCACATCTATATTGCAGGTTATTATCCACTTGAAATTGCAAATACTTTTCATCACTGCAGAAAAATCCTACAATTAACCATTTTCCTTTGTAGTCTCTTACAATTGTTACTGAAAAGAAACTTGGTTTGATTTTTGCAACTTGTGCTGCAACAATTACTCGAAAACAATATATGAAAAGAAATGAAGGTCCACATGGTACATTAATGCCAAAATTGCCATTACCTCCTTGACCTAAATCTTCATTTCATAGATCTAATGAGTTTATGTCTCCAATTAGAATAAAGGATAAGAGACTTTCATGGATGCAAAAAATGTTGCAACAAGTGGACAGGGTTATTAAAGGTAAGAGCGAACCTAATTCCATCACAGTGACAATGCACCCAGCGCTGACAGACATCACAACAAACCATAGGTGTCGATTCAGAGTCTCTATAGACCTGCAATTGTTATTACCAATCACATAGTAAGCTAATATAGAAGTTGCTGCAAGTCAGGCACAAAGAAATCATAAATATAAGCCATAGCACCAAGCAGATGAACCCACTATGTTCAAGTATAAAATCCACATTAACAACAAAATAGCGTATAATGTAGGTGGCTCGGGAATCTAAAGAGACTGAATTACCTTTAAACAAACAGGACAATAATTTCCTTTCACAAACAGTCTTCCGCAAGCATCACAGCAAGTATACCCTAAAAACCACCTGCAAATTGTTGTACAGACAATGGACCAAAATTATTTTCAACCAGCACCAAGCCAAACAGGAGTTTCTTTTACTTATTTTCGAAACTTCTTTACCCGTGTTTGTAATATATCGGTTTAGACAAATTATTGGCTTAAAGATAAAAGTGTAATTACTGAAACTATATATAATTTTGCAAACGTTTTACAAAACCAAAAGAAAGGAACAACAGAAGAGATGACATACAGCGATTCTGCTATTTAGTAAAATCATTGAGACAAAGAAAAAGAAAACTTAATCATTAAAAATCCATGGAAATAGATGAACCATTACCCCTTGACAATAAAGTTTGTTTGGTAAAACCTACCCCTTGACAATAAGGTTTGTTTGGTAAAAACTAAATTAAAATAAATTATTTTTAATGAGTAAACAAACATACCTGACACTCAAACCATTTCCTGGAACTGTAGAAGCACAGCTGTGACATCTTGTATGTTTGGGGCACAAATAAGGTCCACTGCTAACGTTCTGCACAATTTTAAAGTACAAATAACACCATGGAATTATAATGTTCAATGTAAGGACTAAAGGGTTACAATTTACCTTGTGCGGAGGTTGCTGACAGTAGCAGTGATACGCACCATCACACCTTTTGCAAAACATAAGCTTGTTTGGGTCACCAGTTCTGCGACACACCTAGATTGGACAACAACATGATAAAAAAAAATATAGCAAACACAATGATAACATAATCTTGCAATAAACATGATCACTAGTAATGATTGTAGCTAAGAAGAAAGCTTAAACAGGTGAACCACAGCAAATGTGCAATTAAGATGCAATTATACATGGAAATATATGCTACAGAGGCTGAAGCAAAATACCTTATTTTAGCTTTCGGATTGTAAAACTAACAAAGATTTCAATAATACTACCATCATAGCAACCATTGGCACACCTACATGAAGCCAGGCATGCACAACAGCACAAGCGTAGCCTGAAAATTTTGAAGTGTTTTGTGGTATATAAAAAATAAATATTTGTTATGATAGTGAACACTCTGGTCGAAGATCCTGGATCTGTCCTGATAGTAAGTGTTGTGAGTAAAGAATAATTAACTTAAACTATACCAGAGGTCCAGAAGCAATCAACTATGATATCATGCTGGCAAAGGCCGAGCATATACTTATGGAGTTATGGTAGCTCTTTGCTTGTAAAACTATAAATGATTTCAATAATACAGCCATAATAGCAACCATGAGCACACCTCCATGTAGCCAAGGCATGCACAAAAATAGCCTGAAAAAAGTTTCCTTGCACAAGCTTAAATCGGTCAAGTATCCTGACGAGACAGCTCAAACGTACGCAAAAGCATGCTAACCATAGTGTAATGGTCTTGCACTCAAGGTTCGGTGAAAAATCAATTTTGATAGTGTATATTGATATGATCATCACTAGAAATGATAGTCAGAAGAGTAAAAAGATGAAAACTATAGGCTGGGTTTCAGTATGGTATTTTCTTGGCATGAAGGTCAGTACAAGTAAGCAAGGAATCTGCATCTCTCAACGAAAGTACACCCTATACCTTTTAAAAGAGACTAAAAAATTAGGGTATTTAGTTACTGACCTTCTTTGGAAGTGAGTTACAAACTAACCTTGTACCGTTATACAAAAAAAAAGGTATACGCCACCCTCTAGGTCGCCCCCACCGCACTGGTCCCACGGTCATCATGGGGGAGGTAAATCATCGCATGCATCCCATTGGCAAATATGTGGTACCCATGGCTTGAACCCGGGACCTCACACATATGGATTACACCCACACATTTACCGCTATGACTTGTATTGTTATACAAGGTTTACAGAGGCACGGTCTTTAACAACAGAGGTGTGGCTTTGAAAGTCATTGAGTAAAATGAAATACTTAAAGGCCATGCTCCTAATTCAAATCTCATTTAAGGTCAGTTAGCTATTTAACCCCTGAAAAACTTGGGTGTAAACTTGCAAGCACTCAGCCATGGACCCATAGGATATTAGATGGTATTCTTAACGTTCCAACTATGTTTAATAATGCTTGGAGTTCAACCTAACTACTTTTGAGGATTAAAAATAAATAAGTGGAGGTACTCTGGAAATAAATTCTACATGAATTTAAACAAGAAAAAAAAATTGTGTGAACATCTCAAAAACAAAAGCCAAACAAATGGAGCAATCAATAACCAAACTCATGAAAAGTTAACAGCATGTCATACAAACACACACCAGCCATAGACATGTGTCTAAGGGTATAGAACATTAGCATTAAATGATGGTCAACAGTCTAAGCAAACTTTAAATCTAGTTACCGAAGTCACATCCAAGCTTCTGGGACTCTCTAAGAAAGAATAGAGAGAGAAATATGATGCTAGAAATGATCATTCAATATATTCCAAATGAGTGGTGAGTAACATAAACACTTATTAAATAGCTAAGATTAGTGTCATTGCAAGTACGGAAATACCTCACAACTGCGACACGAAGGGCAGGTCCAAGAACTCCAGTGAAAAAGATCTGAATTAAGACCCTCAGTTATCGAGCACCCCATTCAAGCATTATGAACATTTTAGCAACATCAAATAATACCTCTATTCTGAGCCCAAGACTTCACACAGCTCCTGTGATATTTCTTGCTACAACTTTTGCATGATAGCATCTTTCTGGCTCGATCACTTCCTTCATTTTCACCAGAGAAGCAGAGGCGGCACATAACTTTGGCATTCGAGACCCCTTGCTCATCTCCAGAAAGATCTTTAGTGAATCCCTACATAAAACATATAGCTAAATCCGTTACCAATAAGCAAATAAATGAGTGCACAAACCTAAAACACGGTTTTGATCTTATAGATCAACTTGCAGCAGCAAGAAAACTGTTGTAGCAGATGCACGGAACCAATAAAAAGGATGGATTATATTATATTATTCACGAAACTAAAGAACAAAAATTACAGTTCAATAACATTTCCAAACTTTTACTCTGTGCAGCATCAAAGCCTGAAATCTAAGAAACATTAAGAAAACGATGAATAACACTCATTTAGGCAAACAATCATCACATATTCTATTTTTGTCCATGCAACATAGTGTTTCAAATTCCACAATGTGTATTTGGATATCTTTGCATGTTTGGCATACATTTTGTAACTTCTCATGTATTAAAATTTTATGTCACTTGTATGAACTCTAATTTGTGATACTTCGGTACCATATTAATGTTAAATCCTCCGCAATTAATTTTATAATGTTAAGAAGATGATACTAACCCCACCCTAGCATAATCATGCACCCACCACCAACCTGTATAACAATGCCATGTCAAAGAGTCATTGAAAACAAATAATGCTTCAGTGTTGAACAATGTCCGATATCCAAACATTCATGTGTGATGTGTCGAAATCGAAGAAACTACAAACCACAAAACTTCATGAATACATAAATAGAGTGGCCTCAACAACCATTTCTGCATTGCAAGTTCAAATATAACATAGTGTCAAGGACAAAAGAGTCAATGTGGAAATCCAAAGCCTTCTTAAAATGCCTAAATAAACATCAAACCACTTGGACACATTCAACGCATACAAGCTCACATATGATATATATATATATATATAATATCCAATCATCATTTACAGTACTTCTTTTACCACAATCTTGATCTCCAAACAACAGGCACTCAAATCCCAAGTAGTTCTCTACTTCTCTCTTGTTCATGAGTACAAAATGTTTTAAATTTCACAAGAATAACTATCAGGTCTTTAATCCCCCCCCCCCAAATACAAGACTTGCCTTTGTGGTGGCATGTTAATATGACTCTATAAGACGTGATAAACTACAGGGCCAGCTGGAAGTGAAAAAATAAACAATAGAATTGTCTACCCTAACGGGAGCCACGATCATTGACATGATAAAAGCATGCCACTAGTAAATCTTAGTGAGCACTAAGATACCTAAACTTAATGCCTACTTATGCGGTTATGCCTTATGCATAAAAGTCTAGAGGGTGTACCTGAGCAGAAAAACCACAAAAACCATATTGAATTGAATTGAATTGATCAAATCAAGAATATTTATATTAAGATTTCATGAAGTCTAAACAACTAACTAAACCAAAGCGCATATTTAAATCAAGTTATTCCAAGATATCTATATAGTAACTATGAATATAGAAAGCCATGAGCAAGCATTATAGTGATACATAAATATCATGTTCCATGTATACCAACATATATGACAAAAATATACCTCTGACCAATTAGTTGCTTGTTATAGATTCACCATTAAAAACAAACATAAACTTTTACATTCATGCAGTTATCTAAACCCTACAACAAGATCCATTCATGTAGTTACAATGGCCCCACCCCTCAAAACGTGACATACCAAATTCCATGATTTACCCGAAAGCCTTGATAAGCTACCAACTAATATACTAGAATGGAATCCCATTCTTATGGGTTACTGAAAAGTAAACATGAACTTACTTCTGTGTAGTAATAAAATATTAATTTCTACAGGCTAGTTTCTTAATTATCATTTATGACCTTGATCTCACAATCATCGGTTCATCTTAACCTTTCACAGTTTCCCAAGTCACAAATCATAACCTATTATCAGCATTTAACATTGGGTGTGCTTTTGGACAAGACCTGTCATATCTTAGACACAAACTGCATGAAACCCTTAAAAGTTAAAACGTAACATCATAAAAAGCGCTATCCCCCAATAAATTACATAATAGAAAGAATACTGCAGTAATGCATAACTAGAATATATTTGCACTATTGGATGCAGCAACTATAAGAATTTTAAATTTCAAAGAGGCATTGTTCTAAAAGGCTGGCCCAAAAACGCCCCATAAAGTTCAGACCCTGAAACCTATAAACCTTGAACATCCTGCCTACATAATGCAAATTATGTATGACTACACCAAAAAAGAAAGAATATATATAAATCCAGCGAAACTGTCAACCAACTTATATGCCAAGTTATTCCATAGAATCCTATCCGAATGTCAGAAACTTTATATTTTGTACATAACAGTACCTGAGAATACTGAGATGCAATTTCTTTTAACTTAAATCCTCACCTCTTTTATAGGTATATGGCAAATACCATCACCCAGATCCGTTCTCAAAAAAGTCTGGGCATATGCAGTAATAAAGAGAAACGATTTAATCAATCCTAATTCCGATGTTCCATTTGTACAATCAATCATTTCCAAATTTCTGAACAAACCTTACCCTGCCAGTAACATATACTTGCTAGAATTCCAATTCAATGTACAATTTTGCCATGTGTATTGAACCCTTAGTACTTGGTAGTATAACACGTAAACAAGTTTCACATAATACTTTGTGGTAAAGTAGGCATCTACCTGAAATTAGCGAACAAGATATGAACTTTCATTTGAGAACACTTTGTACGGCACAATATTACTCAAGTCAAGGCTTTAGTCATGCAGAATATGAACAAAAAAATACTATCAACTGCCTATCAGGAAAAATGTGTCTTAAGAGCTTACATCTTGTGGATTTCTTATGTACCAGATCGTTATTCGTTAATAAAGATGTCTACTTGTGTTAATAAAACATACCACCATCAAATTAAGACTAACGCTTTTGTCTCACTCAATCCAACCACATTTATCATCCAACACAAAAGTCAAAACAGAACTTACCACATCCCCATCCCCAGATTCAAATCTCCGAGCATAATCCTCCGCCACCACAGATGCAGCGGCCGCCTTCCTCTGCATCGCCGCACGCTTGTTCTGAGCAGACACCAGCTCCTCCGCCGCCGCATCTCCACCTCCACCTCCATCAACAGCACCACCACCAGCATTATTAGGAGCCACGATCGGCGGCTGGATCGGAGTAGCAGG
>LUCG01272203.1:0-16554 GCA_001633085.1 Carthamus tinctorius | reverse complement strand
GATGTCCTCCTACCCGCCGGGCTCAACCCGCCCTACCCGCGGGTGACGCTGCGTATAGCCTTACAAGATTAAAATACTATAAGTCAAAATAAGTACAAAATAAGAAATTTTGGAACCGTAGTTTAAAATACTATAAGTCAAAATAAGTACAAAATAAGAAATTTTGGAACCGTAGTAAATCTATTGACAGAAAAAATAAAATTCGTTACACTAAATGGTAACTAAAAACGAGGTTTTGCCCTTTCTTTTATAATGGTGGTTGCCTTGAGAAAATTCAATGGCTTCATTGCTCAAACTTCAGGATTCTACATATGCACAGGGGTAAAAATAGTCTATGCCGAATACATTGATCTAAAACCTTCCGTAAGCGGAACCACTTTTCCTTGAATCTTCGACTGCAACTTTGCTGCAGCTTGACGAATATCCTGCAGACGCGAAAGAAAGTCAATAAAAAAGAACAAAAACTCGAGGGACAACTTTCTTGCTTAGGTATTTATTTATTTGATTACCTCGATATGGTAGCGAGAGGAGAAATGAGTCAAGAGAATTGCTTTGTTCCTAATCCACTTAGCATGCTCGGTAATCTGTACTTTGATTCATCCATTAATGCATAAACAAACATGACCAACGTTTTTTCAGTTTCTTGTAATTAGACGGAAACGGTACCTCATCAATATGCATGTGACCATGTTCTCGTGCGTGCTCGATGTCGCATTTCTCGTCCAAAAAGGTCGCCTATCCAAGATTATTTTTCACGTTAAGAAATCAACAACCCTAGCATAAACAAAACCAAACAAACCCAATATGTCCTCCCCCTTAGGTGGGCCTAGGAGTGTAAGTATATGCAAACATGGCCTCTACCTCAAAGAGTAGAGCAGCTGTTTCCATGAAGACCCTTGATTTGTGAAAATTGTGTGAAAAAGAGTAATGCAGATAGTGAGAAAAAAATCATGTACCTCGGTTATGAGAACTTTGGCCCTCAAGGCATCGGAACTCCGTGGATCAAGTAGAAAATCGGAATTGGTATCTCCGGTGAATGCCACCTCCGGGGACAATATGATATCCGTGATCTACAAGCACAAACAAAAGGGAAAATTGCATCAAAATATAATGGAATTTGTCTTGGTTCCTATTTAATTTAACGATGAATCAGAACCACAAACCTCAACACCAGATTTCTTCTTTTTCTCAATCTCTCTTCCTTTCAAATGAGCATATTGCTTCTTTAGCTTCTTGCGAACCGAGTAAATGACATAACCCTATAAATTATCATAGAAGTCGATCCCTGAGCAATTCCATAATCGATCTTGAAGGACAAGCTATACGGCCACTTTCAACCAACCAAATTAAACAAACCCAGTATACCATGTGGAGTCAGGGAGGGGTTAAATGTAAGTAGACCTGACCAGTGACCTCTACCTCAAGAGCAGAGTGATTGTTTCCATGAATACCCCTGACTTGTGAAAAATGTGCAAAAGAGAGAAACCCATATAAAAAAATGTTTCTTTGAATACCCCCAATCAATTGTTTACTCCAAAAATGCATAAAATGGCCGATGACAGTTCAAAAAAGCCCTAAACAACACATGTTAAATCACGAGAGTATACCTGACTTGGGATTACGTGATGAGTTTTAAACGGGCGTACAACAAGGTCGTTTCGTAGCTCATATGTTTCTCCTGGGAACAAAAAGAGCATACATGTTATGATGTGCAAAACATCAAGTGCTAAAATTACATAATACAAAGATGCCTTTGAAGAAAACCAGACCTACATCCAATGCAACCAAATCAAGATTTAACTCCACCTGACCCATCTTCCTGTGAAGCTCCATTAAGTTTTCAACATCTTCTTTAATGGAAGGAGGCACAAATACAGTTGGAGGACTCAAGCTGTACAAACCACGAGTCGCAACGTACATCGGTAGCCCACCCTAAAATCATACAACATTCAACCAGTTTTAATAAACAAAGTCAAACAAACCCAGTATATCTCACTCAACCTCTGTCTCGAGAAAGAGAGGTTGTTTCAAGTAGTTTTATGGTATTTCTTGGAGCAGAATGACAATTTTTTAGGTCAATGACAATTCTTTTTAAAGATTTCTACCATAGTTCCTCCAACGGATTTTTTGTATTGGACCCATTCCACCAAAAAGTACCTCGCAATCAACCAAAAGAACTCTCGAAATCAAACAAAAAATCGAAAACCCCCCTTGAAATCGTCAAAAGAAACTTAGAAATCCCTTGAAATTGACCAATAAAACTTTAAAAATCCCTCTGTGGAACTGGGTTCGTTCTTGAATAATAGGTACCATGTTACATTGATTAAATCTTTTTGAAACTTCAGTGCATCTTGATGCATTATGTTATTTCTTAAAGCAAAAAACTACAACAAACTTTTTAAAAAAAAAACCTATATAATTGAATCTTTATAAGGTTATCCCAAATATAGATTGTTCAATTGACAAATCATATTCAAGAATTAAATCTTTTACTAGTTCCTCTAAATAAGAATCACTTAACCTAAAAAAATTCACTTCAAGAACAGTAAAATAGTGGTCAAATTACAAAACAAATCAAGTGGATAGACTACACTAATTCCATCAAAATTCACATAAACAACAAACTGTATGAAAAATCTTACAATGTGATCAAGGTGAGCATGAGTAATAAACAAGAAATTCATGGCAACAGCTCTTGCTGGGCATCTTCCAATATCAAATGCACACTTGAATTCAGGAACAATAACACAAGTCTCATGACCCCCAATTGAAATACCCTCAATTGTGTAGCCTTCTAACCCTGTTCCTTTTCGAATAACCTCAGCCCTAGCCTTCCTATACTCCTCTTCTTCAATTGCGTTCCCAATTGCTGATAAAAACCCAGAATTGTTCACCGATTTTATGCAAGAATCGCTGGGTTTTGTTGGTCTTTGAAGGGTTATTGTAGGTGGGTGTTTGTGTGAGATGGGTTGGTGAAATGGGGGAAGAGATGGGAACCCACCACCAGGGTTTGTGATTGCCATGGAGAATTGCATAGCTTTTGTGGGTTATCTTTGATTCTTTTCTTTCAAAGAAATGAGGGTTTAAGAAAGGTTTTGTTTGTAATCTGTTTGCTCTCTGTTGTTGTTATCTTGTGTATGTTAGTCTGTCAATAGTTAACTTTTTACCCCTTAAACTATGTGAGGTTAACAAGTTTGGACCCTTGAAGTGTTGTCTTTTGACTGTAAGCCCCCTTAAAGAACTTTTTAGTTTGTTTAGAAACTAACGGACTTTTTGATGAAATTAGAATGACAAATTCCTTTGACCAAATTCCTTCGTCATGTTTGATTTGCAGAAATTCTTCGAAATCCACAATTTTAGAAATCCATCATTCTTTGGCTTATGTGAAGAAATTGAATTTCTACCAACAAAATACGTGGTAAAATTTCATTTCAATTTCTTTAAAGTTAAATTTTATTTGATGGATTTCAATTGCATCAAATTCCATTATGTGAATCAAACACCCCCTAAGAATGTACTTGGATAGTTGATTATCTTGTATCGCTTTAACACATCGGAGTTAGTGTTTGATTTATGACTCGAGTTATCCTGTAAAAGGGTCACGCCTATCTTATGAAAATGCTATAATAAAAGTGACAAAAGTCACATATAGAAATAATCGAATTCTTTTGTAAAATATAATGTGTTTATGTATAGAATGAATTTAAGGGGGAAAACCCATTTAGATCAAATTATGGGTACTCTTCATGCCCTCAACTACTCCCCTTGAGATTGAATCTGGATAGACTGAGATCCCATCCACACCCGATGTTAGATGTTAGCGCCCTAGACTGAGATCCCATCCACACCCGATGTTAGATGTTAGCGCCCTAGACTGAGATCCCATCCACACCCGATGTTAGATATTAGCGCCCTAGACTAAGATCCCATCCACACCCGATGTTAGATGTTAGCGCCCTGAAGACCAACTGATCTAGACATGCTTTGTATTTGATGGTGTGTATATGAAAGAAGTTATATCATACATGTCAAATTTTCCAAATGTATTTTTTTTCTTTTAGGAAAGTTGTATTTTTCTAAAAAAAAAGTTGCTGCTAAAAATGCATATTATTTTAATTGTAGTAGTTTTATAATAAAGATTATTTGACATAGCATCACATCAAATGCTAACACAAAATAATTTTAATTTTGCAAAAGCATGTCACAGTGATCATAAGAAAGGTAAATTATTTGTCTGAGAAGCAGATGAATGGCATCTGAAGTCGAACCCGTACCTCCCGCTCATTCTGCAAAGATATCGAACAATAACATAGTACTTTTCTCGTTCACCCGTATGAAAATTTTACATTTATGTTTCAGAAGTTACATTCAAGAACAATGTACATAATATACAAGTTTGGCTTCAACGTTCATGAAGCAATGCTGCTACGATCAAACGATTCTTTGATAAATGACGTCGCTACAGACCGTGATTCTAGAATCAGAGGACATAATTTCGGCATTTTGAAGCGTAAACCCATCGATTATTGGCAGCGGGAATCCTTTCCCAAGACGTGCATTCGCATATGGCACGAAAACAGTTTCAATCAGCGTCCACACCACTGGCTGCAAAACAGATCTTACATTATTCAATCTAAAACAAGATTAACTAGCCACCATTCAGTGATTGGTTATGACTTATGAGCTTATGATTGCTTAATTTCCTGCCTTGATTAGCAATTTACCAATTAAGCATCTAAACAATATGGCCGCAATTGGGTATTTGATTTGGTTGTGTTTTGGCTCAAATATGGCCGCAAAGGAGGAACCTTTTCTTGTTTAGAAATTACAGAATTGCTCTCCAAGTTACATTCCATTGTCGTGGAACACGGGATCATGCTATCACAGAAGAAAATGGAGATTGGAGTAAGGTCTATTCATTTTCTTGGCATGAAGACCCACATAGCTCAAGAGTTGAACACATATCATTAGAAAGCAGGTAATTAAACCAAAATTAGATGTCATCAATGAAACATGAAGAGCATATCGATTGATTACCTGAATTAGAAACATGTGCAAGGTGCCAATGTTGCTCCATTTCAACGACATTGTGAAATCATCCAGTTTCAAATGACTGGCAAGATTATTTCCGATAACTTCAACTGAACCAGTGCCAGCAAGTACCTGTAACAAGAAAAACCATTGTTGATGTACGTGCATTTGGTACACAGAGAGGACAAGATTGAACTAGACTAGACACGACAGGAGAGACTGTGATAGGCATGTGAAATCCCAAACTGGTTAGGGTTTTAACTAGATAGTTAGTTTAGTAACCAATCTTGTCTCATCTCCTAGATTTTTGTTCCACCAACTTTGGTGGGGGACCCACTCAGGTCCTGCTGTCCCATAGGTGGTGTAATACTCCGAAGCCCAAAGCAACAGGCTGATCCAATAACTTTAAATACACCTTAAAATCATGATAGAAGTTATTGGTATCCCACAAATTGAGGCTTACAACGTACTCACAAATCCCATTTTCTATCCATGTGGTATGAGATGTTACAGTAGGACAAGTTTTTGCATTATACTGTCCCGCATTACCAAAGGCAACCTCAGGGAACACGCATCATCTTTATCTTCCTACCAAAAAAACGCAGAAGCTAGTGTTTTATGTAGCTTCAGATGATACGTATCTTGCTTCAATTCGACATTTTTCCTTTTCGAGAACATAAAAAGGAGTTGAATATGAGGAAAATAAAGGTGTTACCAATGAGATACAAGCAACGGGTATTGTCTCATCGCCTTCAAGAACATTTACGATCAGATCTGAATAAACCGTGGCATCAATATTCTGCCACAATATCTGCACAATTGGAGGTTCAGACAGCGAGATGTCCAAATTCATGTCAGCATTCGGGTATTTTCTGTAGAGCTGGGGAACGATAAACCTCCATCCAGCCGTATTCAAAAACGATTGTTCCGGAATCTTATCCACAACCCAATGCATAAACATAGCCTGAAAAGCAAAAGCTCATGTGATCCAAACGAAACAGAGATGAAATGCGTTTAAATAATACGGCCGAATGCTGGGTTTTAGGATTCACGTCGTAGTACAAGGCCGCTGCAGATACGAAAACAGCTTCGTCCAGTGCAATCGCGACCATTTTTGAGGAGTCTGAACAAGAAACAGGCGATTGTAAAGCGTTGTGGAGTGAGGGCGTGTCTTTCTTAGATTTTATGAATAGTCCGTTTATCTCGAACCCTAATGAATTGTCACTCAAGAAAGGGGCGTTAACGAATGTAACGTTTAATGCGGCAATATCATCGACTGGAAGTTGTTTTGGGAGAGTTCGTAGAAAAGATCCAAGCTTTGAAACTCCTGTGTTTAGTTTCTCGGTGATTGCTTTTTCTATGGCTGACGTTATTTGTGCTTCCGAAACATCCACTATCCTGAAAGATGGTAAAAACGGTTAGCATCTTTTCATTTAGGGCAAATTGCATGAAAAAGCAACTTACTTTGGTTTGATTTATGTTTTGCGTAATGTATTCCCAAAACCTTCATTTTGGTACCTCAAATGTGATGTCTCAAACATTTAGACCAGGTATGTTATATAAAGATAAGAATCAAACGTACGTATGCATTTTCATGCAATTCTCATATATAAACCAGATACCTAAATGTTTGAGATGTCACATCTTACACAAAATAGAAATACAGATCAAAGTATGTTACATTTTCATGCAATATGCCCATTCATTTTAAACAAATTTTGTCTACTTTCCATTTTGCAAGTACCATCTTTGTTCCTCTTAAAACAATCGCTTGTGACGGACCCACAAGGGGTTAAATGGGGAAGCAATTGCATGATAAAGCATCAAGGATAACTCAACCTTATATGATGGTGAAAAAGGCAAAAGGGTATACTTAAATGGAAACTAAAAGAAGATATAGCATCTTTGTCCGGTAAAAAAGGTCCAAGTTTGACTTTGAAGCCGAACTTAATAATCCTACTTGCCATTTCAAAGTTGATGTGATATCTAGTGGTTCTTATTCGTCTTAAAATGTAACTATCGATCTTCTACTTGTATAATGAACTAGGGGAAATTTCAATTAAGAACCATAAATATTTTGTGAACCGTCATAACCAACTACTCATTATTTAGCATGCATTTTCATTATTCACAGTATTCATCATGAATTGTTGGTTCTCACATTTCTCAAAATATTTACAGTTCTCCAACGAAGATGCGGTTAGTGAAGTAATAATGCCAATTTTGAAGTTGAAAAGCCTTCAATCTAACTTATGAAACAATAGACAACAAACTAATTATGGTATGAAATCAAAAGAGTAACTTACCCTTGATAGAGCCAAGATGCTCCTCCATCTAGGTCTATGGAGATATCATGTATATGACAATTACATTTGATGGCCGAAAGTTTTAAAGATCCTTCTTCATTATCCAAACCTAGTGTTAAATCAACTCCTGCTCCATTAACCTTAGCACCAAAACATCAACATTCATCAATAAACTTTCCTTGTTTCAAACAAACAGAATTCAATAATATCATCAAACAAACCAAATTAGAAGAATCATCAAATGAACCAAATTCAAAATCATCAAAGAAACCAAATTTTAAGGATCGTCAAAATATAATATTCAAGAATCATCAAACCACCCAACTTCAAGAATCATCAAACAAACCAAATTTTAAGGATTGTCAAAATAACCATATTCAAAAATCATCAAACCAACCAACTTCAAGAATCATCAAACAAACCAAATTTTAAGGATAATCAAAATAACCAAATTCAAGAATCATAAAACAAACGAAATTTAAGGATCATCACATGAACGAAATTCAAGAATCATCAAACGAACCAACTTCAAGATTCATCAAACGAACCAACTTCAAGAATCATCAAACGAACCAACTTCAAGAATCATTAAACGAGCCAAATTCACATGAATCATCAAACGGACCGAATTCAAGAATAATCATACATATGATTATGTCAAAGACCAAGTTTCAGTTTCATATTCAAGAAGAAATACTAACTTCCCAAAACTAATAGAATCTGACCTCAACTAAGATTGTAAAACTACTTTCAATTTTATGGGTCTCATTCTTATGATCAATCATATGTTGTACTCTCTCAAAGTCTACAAATTGAACCCACTAATTCAAACTTTTTCAATTCCACAAGGATGATGGCAATGAACTAGTTTTCCCTTATCCCAATTCTAAGCTATGTGTGATCAAATGAGAAAGCTAAAACCTAAACATATAAGTAGAATTTTCAAGAAAATCTTGAAATAGCAAAGTACCTCAACAGAAGCAGTCCCACTATCCGAAATCGAAATTGGGGCAAGCCAAGTACTACCATAAGAATAATGCCATTTCATACTCAACTGACACGTCACCTCCGACCCATCGATGGAAACACCGGTGACACTGGGCTTAATGTACGATGACCCGATATTGACCCGATTGATACTTATGTCCGAAAGAACAATATGCACTTTACCAATTAAAGGGATTTTAACGGTCTTCTCGATTTGGTTAAGCCAAAGGGGTGTGAGTAGAGAGATGGCTTCCGATATGAGCAAATCCTTGACGAAATCAAGGCCGTTTTGGGTTATTAGGAGCGAGATAAACGATTGATCGGCGGTGGCTGGGTGTGGTGGGATGAACAGAGAGAATATGAAGATGAGATAGATGGTGGTTGGTGACATGAAGATTTGGGTTTGGGGACGATGATGGTGGTGGATTGGTTTTTCTGGTTTTTGTTTTTGGGTGAGCTTCAAATTGTGTTTATTAAAAGATTTTGTTTTCTTGCAAGAATATGAAAGATTCTTGATGGTGAGTTGCAATGTGCCGTTAAATTTACAAAGAAAACTAGAGTAGTTTGTTTACCTCTTAACACTTCCGTTAAGAGGCGGTCTCTAAGTAGTTAAGAGGTAAATCTTGTTTGGTAAAAAAGTAAACTGTTTTTTAATGGTTCTAAAGCACTCTGAATAATTTAGTATCCTGAATGTCTCTTAATCATTTAGAGCCCTGATTTTATTATCAACGATTACCAAACCACCATGTTTTATTTTGCACTACATCACAAGAGCCTCTTGATCATTCTGACCACCTAATCATTCAGCACCAAACCATTCAGCAACTGCCAAACAGAAAACTAATAAAACCGTTTTCGAGTTTTTTTTAAAGGAGAAAAGGAAATGATTTCTTAGAAAACTAATAAAAATGTGTTTTCGAGTTTTTTTTTGAAAGAATGAAAGAAAATGATCTCTAAGAAAACTACTAAAAGTGCGTTTTCGAGTTTTTTTAAAGTACGGAAAGGAAAGAATTTGAAGCCATAATTTTTCCCTTTTCTCTTTTAAAAACCATTCTCCCAAAAGTGGAATGATTTGGAAGGATAATTTTCCTCCTTCCCTTTCTTTCCTTTCCTTCCATCTCCTTTCTTTCTCTTAAATTTTAAACTCTGAGAACAATGCGTTAGGGAGTGCTTATCTACTTATTTTTTTAAAGTGCTTAATTGCATTTTCAAATAAGTAGATTCGCTTCTACTTCTTTAAAATTGTTTATTTGTGTTTTGAATCCATGATAAGCACATTTACCCAAACACTTAAAAGTGTTTATCTGTATTTTCATCTCGTGATAAGCAACAGATAAGGAGGAAAAAAAATAAGCAATCCCAAACACCCTGTTTGTCATTTCCCAAAAGAATTGGTGATTGTCTGAAAGAAATGAAGGGGTGTTTGGGAGTGTTTATCTTGGTTTTTTTTGTCAAAAATCATTTATTTGTGTTTTAAAAAAATAGATCTATTTTAACTTTTTTAAATCTGTTTATTTGGGCTTTTAAATCATGATAGACATCTCTATCCAAATACTTAAAATAGCTTATTTGTGTTTTCTTTTTGAAACAATTTTTTTTTTTGAAATAGAGCTTATTTGCGTTTTCAATCCGTGATAAGCAAATAAGAAGAAAAAATAAGCAATTTCAAACACCCCCAAGACTCTAAATGGCCATCCCAAGATACTAAATCATTCATATGGTTTTAAAGCCACTAAAGGGGAGCAGGTTTGAAAAATGATCTTAGGGTGTCTAGAATTTGGCCAAGGCCCGAATTGGACATCCAATTGCTTCGATTTGGATAACAAGTAAGGAATATTCGTCTTTCTGCTAAAGGGGTAGACTTTTTCTTTTGTTAAACAAGATTCACCTTTTAACGATTTGTCTTAATATAACTGTTACGAAGTACACAAATAGTCTCTTAGAATATTAAGTACATCATTCTAGCCTAAAAGGTGTGGTATGGTAGAAATGTTTTGAAGTTATCAAAAAGTTTAAATAGAACCCAACAGATTTTCCAATATTTCAACATTGCATATCCAAAAATAGTAAGTGATGTTTTTGTTATGTAGCTAAGTTGGTAAAAGAGTGGTACAATTTTGTCCAAATACAAAACAGGTATTTTGGGACCCAAGAGTCAAAAAGTGTCCCCTCACGTAAGGTTGGTTATGTGTGAGGTCGGTTGGAAAGTACGAACTAGAGTAGTATAAAGTTGTTTTAGTGAACAAATGATATGTGTAAATAATAAAATAAAGTAACTTGTTTGAAAAGTAATTTGAAAGTTGTTTAGTTTATTTGAGAAAGATGGATTTTGAAGATATGTAGAAGTTGTAACCATCAATTCGTCCTAATATATGAGATTACGTATCTTGAAATGAATTGCATAGAACAAAACTAGACGTCATATATGCACAAGCATTCACACAAAACATATGATGACGTATGCATGTTAGACTCAAACTGCTAACATGTTTTATAAGTGATGCAAACCAAACGACTACATATATATTTATCATCTAAGGTGTATGTTATTGTCACAAACTGAATAAATATGAGATCATTTTGTGGTAATAGGATATACATCGATTCTATTTGTGGTATAATGAGTAACAAAAGATGCACCAATTATATTTTCAAGAGTAAATACAAATCTTTCTTGTGGTTTTGACAAATTCAAATAGTCGTTATAGTAATTTAGAAATCACATCACATCCCATCCTTTGAATTTGCTTGCATGGATTATCCCTCTCGCTAACGTCCATCAAGTGGCCCCCGTTAAGTGGTGCCACATGTTGTGCACGTTGTTGTCATCTTAGATTGTATTGATTCATTGCGTTTCACATCACACGCCCTTTTTCCTTCTATTTTGTGTTAAAAATGTGCACCACACCTCCTCATCCAAGTCGTCACTTTTACTCTTGTGCAAGAAAGGTAATTGTATGATTCATGTTAACTAAAGATTTAACCTAACTTACTTACCACTATTTGAATTAATATTGTAACAAGAGGTATTAGGTTAATATTATTTGGTGGACTAGACACTCACCATTATAGCATATTAGGTTGGTACCAAAAAGACATAAATTACAAACAACGCCTAAGTCACAAACATCACATCCAACCTATGAACTTGATCATATGTTGGCTTGGCATTTGCTTCAAGATTATTCTTGGATCTCAATAGACCTAGAATAACTTCAGTTGAACAATGGCAAATTGGTGGGTCAAGATATGAAGACTAGCACCCTGATTTTAGATAATGTTAAGGGAGGTTGAAAAATGCCCTTCATGCAGAAGACAAAAGCTTGTCAAGGAAGTTTCTACCAACTCTTTATCGTTGTGCCTGTTAATGATATTGCATATCAATAAAAACAAAGTTTTCGTACTCATTTTAGTGTGACCATCATCACATAAAGTACTTTGTTCAATGTAAACCTTTTTCTAGAATGGGTGATTGGATTCAATAGGAGGCACATGTATGTCCCAATTACAAATCAAAAGGTGACAAGTGTCTAGAGTTGGTAAAGAGCATTAAATGCAGTGTGTATAATACCAACGATGACCCATTCGAAGATGTTGAGCATACAAGCCCACCTTTTGGAGAATGGACGATCAGACTCAATAGGACACACTTAGAGAGTTACACGTGTCTAGAGCTAGTAAAGGGCATTAGATGTATCATGTATAAATACTATCATTAACCTTCACTTGAAGATGTTGAACATACATGATTTTAAGAGAGATGGCCTTTTAGCAATCGTTCTCTGTGAAGAACAATAAGTTTAGTGAGTGAATTTCCTTGTGATCACCAATTGCATTTATCATTCAAATAAATCATCAAGTTAGGTTTTACCTTACTTTATCAGTATAGTTTGTAAATTCTCTAATTAAGTTTTTTTTATCAAATAAAGTTCATATTTGAAATTCTTAGGATTTGTATTTAACCCCTCTTATCCTATTTGGGACCTATGGTCGAGGATATTTCCACGATACAACTGGAACCACATTTGCAAATTACTATTATTGTGCACAAAGTAGGAGGAATAAAGGCTCTTGAAAGTAAAGCATGTGGGGGCAAGAGACCTTATAAATAAGGTGGGATTAAAGAATTGAAAGAACAAATCTTATATGCCCTCATGTGCAGAACACATGGGGCTACGAAACAATGGCCAATCGACGGACATTAGAGGGTCTAGTGTAATTGCTAAACTACAATGGTGATCGGAGGAGTTTTTTAAAACCACGAAGATGATTATTGTAATTTACTCTAATTAATAAGACTAAAATACTTCAAAAGAGTTAATTACAATTAGTAATCACAATAAACATGGGTTTACTTTGAACACATTAAAGGGTATACAAGAAAAAATTGATCTTTTTATAGTTTGTTAAAACGATATAATCTAAGTAGCGTTCAAAATGTAGCTTATAAGCCATAGTTTATGGCAAAACAGAAAAGGTTTTGTGATCTACATTTAACCACTTGTTTTGTTTTGTTTATGCAAGGTATATGATGATAAGATGATTAATGGTGTTTGTTTTTACATAGTAACACATTTGTTTGGAGATGGTACAAGTACACCTACATTCTTTTACATGAACCAAAATAATGAGTAAATTCATTGTAGGTTATAACTCAGTTGTTTTTTCATCCTTCGAACTAAGGTGCAGTTTACTTGGTGCTGATCGTTAAGCAGTTAGATTGTTTATCAAGTTTGAAATGTAACAAAGCCAGAACCAAAATGTTGTTTACTCGGGTCATATTTGTTTATTGTATGTTTGCCCCTTTTTTTCCCCTCTTTTCCTTTTAACGTACAACTACCAAATAAAGTTAAAATAGTCTTTTCGTTTGTTAATAAGTACCTACCAAAAACATGTTGTAAACACACTTACCTGCACAATACTAACCGGGGGACAACACTTACCCGGATCAGCACTTACCCGATTAGAGCAAATAAATCCGATTAAAGCAAGTAAACAGCCCCGAACTTGGTTATAAAAAAAAGACGATATAGAATGTAGATCAATATTTTCAAATATAATAGTTAGCCGAACAAATTTAACAAAATATATCCCAATATGAAATCAACTGTAACAAATAAGTTTCCAAAAGTTCCAAAACCACTCCCTTTACTTTCAAAAATTCTAAAATACCCCCCACAACTATATATATCCACCACCAAAAGAGAAACAGCGTACCCATATCAAAAATCACAATCTGACTCGGTGTGTACAACTCGTCTTAACGTAGAAATATCAATAGGCTCTTCAGCTCCATCTTCATATTCAGAATCATCCACATCAGTGTTAACAAACTCATCTTCAAGTTCATCTTCATCTTCATCTTCATCGTCATCCTCACTTTCCCCCGAGCTACTATCTTCAACCAAATTCGTTTCGTATTTCGTCTTAAATTGCTCCTTCAAGAAAATCCGCAATCGATACGTTTTCGTACTCAAATAAGTCGTAGTGTCGTCCAAAGTCTTGCCCTTGAAACAAAAGGCATACCGCAAGGTCACTGAACTAGCTTGGATTGTCAGTATATCACGAACCATCTTACCCAAAACCGGATACTGATTACACCCTTTGGTCCTCCACCACTCAAACAGATTCAAATCCTCATCTTCATCCACACTCATCAGATTCGAAAAATCAGTCTTTGCATACAACTCCAGATCGTTTGAAATCGTTACGGATTTTGAACTCTTTCGTGAAACTGACTGCAGTATTATGCTTCGGGAAGTGGAAGAACCATTGAAGGGAACAAGTGCTCGAGATCTCGACTTATTATACGTTTTATCGTAGTCATCGAACACTTCTCGCAAAACCTCGCCACATTTCACGAGATTAAAAGTTCCACTCCCATTTAAACCCAAATTTACCTCGATATCTTCGAAGATATTCTCGACTCCTCCAACTCCGATAGCGGGATCTAAAACAGTCGCACAATAAAAGATCGGAGCCATTGTTTCGAAGTACTTGAGAAACTTCGATTGCAGATCGGAAATCAGCGGCTTCCAAAAGGGGTTTTCTTTATGTTGTTTAAACATATCAGAAATCAACAAACATTGCCCCAAAACCAGTGGGATTGTAGGATTGTAAGCATTGCAAAGAAGAACAGTCGAGCTTCGAAAAACCTCGAGAATACCATGAAGCGATTCGATGTTCTCCCAATCGTTATCATCGATATCGTACTTACCACATTTGGTAAAGAATTCAGCAAGCAGTGATCTTTGTTTCACTAGAAAATCCAACCTTCTACAGGTAGTGTTCCATTTTTCGGGATCAAGTGACCATGGATAACAGAATTTCGCATCTTTTGATTTCACAAATTCTGTGAAATCGTATCTTGTTTCCGTATAATAAACAGAATCCACCATCTTCTCAAACTTCGAAAGAAGGCTAGAAGCATGATCAAGAGTAGATTTCACCATCAAATTCAGAAAACCGCTCACACACTTCGTACGAAAAAGAACACCATTCGAAACCGGATTCAGTTCTCGTTTCACCGTTTCAACAACATTTTCAAAAACACCATCGTCGTCATCAGCCAAACCGATGCTTACGATCTTATCTTTCACGTTAAATTCACTAACGCAAGAGACAACAAAATCAGAAATCTCCTTAGCGTCAAGCGGGCATTCGAAGAACTGAATCCCGATGACCCGATACGACGCTTTCCACGTCTCGGGATCGATCCAGTGGCAAAAGACGCAAATATAAGGCGAAAGCTCGTACGAAGTGTTCCATTTACGAATCGTTAAACAAACTTTGCCTTCGAAGCGTTTAAAGTAGCTGATCAGGTAGTTACTAGCGGATCGATAATGCTTTAACGCTTGACGTTTAATGGTGGAAGTACTAACCCTTTCGTATAGTGGTTGCAAAGATTGAAAGAATTCGTCATGTAGATCTCCATCGAAGAAATCGAAGGGGAGACCGCAAGTGATGATCATCTTCATTTGGGCATCCATGGATGTGTATGGATCGTAGCTCCAATTGGGATCTTGATATGCATTTGAGCTTGAAGATGATGATGGCATGATGATAATGGAAATGAAAGGCCTGTGAGAATGAAAGGGTTTAGGGTTTAGGGGAAGAAAAGGTGTGAAAAATATTTAAAGATTGAAGGAGGAAATGTAAACGTTGGAAATTTTTTTTTTGTTGACGAAATTGACCCTGGAAACTAGCTGTTAAGAGGGTAAAAACGGTCAAAAAACTTGATTTGACTGTTGGTTTATTGGTGAAGAATTTGAACTTTTACTGAGGATTTTGGATTTGGTGCTCCCTATGGATTATTGGTTATTATGGATTCGGTCCCTAAATTTTACTTATTACAAAGAAAGGGTTTGTGGTTTATATTTTGTTTCAGATATGGTCCTGTACCAAACGACTTCGTTAACTCGAGGCATTTTGGTCTTCTTGCTGTTTTCGGATATGGGTTTTTTGTAATATCAAAATCAAAAATTTTACAAGAAAAACAATAAACCATAGAGATCAAAATTAAAATGCTCTCTATTTTAAATAATTCTTATTTTTCTTTATGTTCGCCTTTTTCCTCTTAGGCCATGATTAGCGCAACCTATAAATCCCATAAGCCCACTCTGTCACATCAACGCTGCATCAGTTTTACCCACAAACCCATAATAAGCCCAAAATAGGAGTATCGCTACCCACAAAACCGAATAGGCAATATATATTTTTTAATAGAGAGAGAGAGAGAGGGGATCGGTTTCACCGGTTTCCCAAAACCAACNNCCCCCCCGGGGTACTGCAGCCCGCCGACACCGATTGAGATGCCTGCTGAGCCCACTGAGGCGGTACAACGGCGGTGTAGACATTTTCCAGAACCTACAACATGTTTTTTTCACCTTCTATGGCAATACAACCTACCATATTCCTAAACAACCTTAAGTTTTTTTTCATTTTAAATATCAGGAATCCAAAATTTATGCAAATCAAATCTATGGTCTTGTTTGGTTTACGGAATGTTAACCAAGGAACACTTCAAATTTCTTCAACCATGGATTTCATCATTCCATACGATAACCCACGGAATTCACTAGAATCATCCCTCCCCCATCTCGTTTTCTCTATCTATGGCTTTCTCATCTCTATCTATCGCTCTCTCATTCCAAATGTTTTTACAGTTCAATTTGGTCTCGGTTTCCGGCTCTTGTTTTTATTTATTAAATAATCAAATATTATATATATA
>LUCG01272164.1:0-11602 GCA_001633085.1 Carthamus tinctorius | reverse complement strand
TCTCTCTCTCTGTCTCTCTCTCTCTCTCTATATATATATATGTTAAATAATAAATTCTATAAATAATAAAATATATTACAGGTAAACGAGCTCGAGCTCGAGCCCGAGCCAAGCTCGAGCCTCTTAAATCTCTTGATGACCCGAGCTCGAGTTTGATACATAGGGTTTAAAATGAGTTGATCTCGAGTTTTATAAACTTAAACGAGTTGAGTTCACCTTTATACAATATATCGGAATCATATTTTTATATGATAATCGTGTTCTAAGGCCTTCGGTAACGCAAACCACAAGCCGACAAAGCCCGAGCTGCCACATCAGCTTTATCCACAAGCCCTCACCAAGCCTGAAATAGGAGTACCACTACCCATAAGTTTGAATGCCCAATACATATAAAAAAAGTAAAAAGGGAGTGTGTGTGTGTGTGAGAGAGAGAGAGTCTCAGGTTCATTGAGCTTGGGAGCCCTCACCCCGAGCCCGCGCAACAAGCCCACAAGGGCCGTAGCGCAGCCCGATCAAGCCCGCACAAGCCCGATCACGAGCCTAAAGGCGATACGAAAGGTGTAACCGTGTAAGTAAAAATGTAGTAACAACGAATCTAGAATACCCGACCAACATATGTATTTTTATATCAATAAACGAGGAATATTTTTAATGAATTTTATTTTAAATCTCTTTCTAAAATAACAATTTTTTAGGATATGCATGTGCATATCATGAATCATTTGAAAAGGAGATTACTTTTTTTCATAAATAAATAAAAATAAAAAACCCACATATTGTATCCTGTGTACCATTGCACACATTAACCATCCTCCGAACCCTATAAATACGCTGCTTCCGGTGCTCTCTGTCGCATTCTATAACTGCCGTAGACGGGAAATACTCCTGGAATATTCTTCACCTTCTTCTTCATTCTTCAAATATTTCTCTCTCTAGATCTTCATCATCCCGCCATGAAAGTTGACCAAGAAGTCAAACCAGAAGGTGGTGAGAAGATGTGCAGATCAGCCATCAAGTTCGTTGAGCTCGAACCGCTTCCAAACCTCTCAGCAATGGCGAACGGAAGAGCCGATCCTAACGGCGACGGAGAGGAGCTATATCCGCCTGTTAACTTCTCCATGGTCGATTATGGCATCTACCGCTCCGGCTTCCCGGAGTCTGCCAACTTTTCGTACCTTAAAGCCCTAGGCCTCCGCTCTATCGTGTAAGTCAGTGTCATTATTTGAAATGAAAAATACTCGTAAAACTGATTGATTGACAGAAGGATGACAACATCACAATTTGCGAACTGAAAAAGCTGTGAATTCTTCTGATCTTTGATTTTTTTTTCAATCAAACAACATGTGCGTTGGAGGAGAAATCAGCTTTCGGATCACATTTGTGTGTGTTGAAAGGATTTTTGAAGTTTCGAGGGTTTTATGTTATAGATATCTGTGTCCTGAAGCGTATCCGGAGCATAACTTGGAGTTTTTGAAGTCTAATCGGATTCAGTTGCTTCAGTTTGGTATTGAAGGCACTAAGGTACGGATTGCGATCCTGTAATTGATATATATATGTATTGTTGCTTTTGTTTAGTTGATCTGAAGTCGACAGTTCGAAGTTCTATTTATGATGATAAGCTTTTTGTGTTTGATCATGATATCGAGCTGGATTTACGAGATTCGTTGAGATCTGATGGTTATCTTATCATGATTACTTCTTATTCTTCTATCTACTGGTCATTATTATTCCACGGATTTGAAATATTCTTCTTCTGATTCATCATATATATACTGTTGAAGGCTCAAAATCCTTTGATTGTTATCAAACACGAGAATTATGTTCCTTAAAAACACTATATATTATATTATTATATGCTTGAATATTCGTCGCTCAAAATAATTGAATAATAATAGACTAATTTTACAATTACCATATATGCTGCTAGAGTGCTAGTAGATTAACTAATAGACTGTTTGCTACACACTTCTTCTCTTTAGACCTCAGCCCCACTTTGGAAGTTCTATAGATCTATATTAATAGTGATTTTGGAGTGTAGCCGAGTTGTCTTGCAAAATCAAAGTATTTCTATTTAATTCGCTATTAAAAAAAACAGTTTTTCATAAAATTGTAGTTGTCAATTCATGAATCAAATTGGTAATGCTGAATCTGTCTCTTTAACACTTTCCAAGATTTATATACTTAATTAATGAAAAAGGTAAGCATTCTGTAAAGTATTAACCAAAATTATATTAGTTAGAAGAGGATGTCTCTGTTACAAAACTTTACCAAATCCCAACAGGAAACCTTTATCATTTTCTAGCTATTAGTAAGTTCTGGATCATTGAAAACAGAATCAGAAAAAAAACATTGATAGGTAATAGATCAAGGGTAAATTTATTGAATCATACAGTGCCTTTTGATTTTCTGATATAAGGGTGAGTAACGAGTTGCGCATCGGATAGGATTCTGTTTGGCTAACGTGTCTTGCATCTTGTGCTTCGTCAATAAAACCAAACCATCTGATTTTGAAAAGCATGCATAAAGCAAATATCATTTTCTTATTTCGGTTATATATGTGACAATTACGTTATTGGACTTTCCACTAAGTAGATAACAATTGATGCAAGTATCTTTCCAAATGATTGAGATGGAATCATGAGAAGTCATATAATAGTAAGGTAGTTGGTTGTTCTTTTGTTCTGTCATGTGCTATGGTTAAAGTTTCAAAACTTGCACCGTCTACATCGTTTTGAAAGACAAGCTCCATATTAGCTTGTTCGGATGCTATGTTGTCCCAGCAGACCAGAGTATGCTAATTTGATTGAGACTTGAGGTTACCATATTTCATAAATAGTGGTCAAATAGAAGTTTCATGGCTACTATCTCTATTAGACCTCTAGTGAATTAGAAGTGAAAGTATAAGACCTTAATTACTGGATTTACTTGAAATCTTTAATTCGTCAATGCGTTGTGATTTAATTGTTTAATGCATACACATCAATGTGACCAGCAAGAATTTGGTATTTGGCATCTTCTTGTCTGAATATCTGATGCTTAAGACTAATGGATGTTGCATGGCTCCAACTACATCAGTTTGTTCTTTTTAGTTTCTTTTTGATCTTCATATGTGTTCATTTTATTATCATTCGAACTGTTATGCTCTTGTTTGTAGGATAGGACTTCATATCATTCCCATCATTATATTATTAGTTCTCAAGCCTTATGTTATTCTCTTATTTCCAAACTCCTAGATTCCTATCGATGTCGATCCCAATTTATCTAAGCTCTCATATCCTTTGCGATTCTACACCTTGGAAACATTTGCACCGTATATGCTATGCTTCTAGAAATAATTATGTAGCGATTTGCTAAACACTGAATGTTTTGAATAAGTAAACATCACATCACTACTCTCGTATTTTGTTCTTGACTTCATTGACATGCTGGAGACAACTGGATTGTATTAATCATCAAACATGGAAAGTTTATCAAGCCACACAATATCACTTAATGTTGTTTCAAGGATATGTCATGCAACTGTATCTTATCAGACTTATATAAATCATTTGCATCAAGCTTTATTGCTTCTGCTCCTGTTTTGCAAGCAAATCTAATAGACTTACAACGCTTTAGTTTAGAGTATGTGTTGTTTGAAAGATTTTCCGTTAAGCATGTAATCATTCAAGCATTATTCTGTATCTTCAGTATATTTCATGGCATTGTCATGCAGGAACCTTTTGTTGATATTCCTGAGGATACCATTCGAGAAGCGTTAAAAGTTGTCCTTGGTATATAATCTATTCTTATCATGGTATTTCTTCATGGGATTTAGATGGTAAACTAAGTTGGATTTTTCTTATTCTATACTATATGTTCTATGCAGATGTAAGAAATCATCCTTTGTTGATTCATTGCAAAAGAGGAAAGGTATGTGTCATAACAGCCCATATTTGTTTCCTTTTCTGTCCCATCACCTATTTCTGTTTTCAACGTTAACAACAATATTCTTTGTTGATCTTGATTCAGCATCGAACTGGTTGTCTTGTGGGATGCTTAAGAAAAATGCAGAGATGGAGTCTACTTTCTATTTTTGACGAATACCAGAGGTTTGCAGCTGCTAAAGCCAGAGTTTCAGATCAGAGGTTTATGGAGCTGTTTGATGCCTCTAGCTTGAAGAGGTAAACCCATTCTGAGGAGCTACATGTCCTTTTTGGCTAGTGGCTATTTGGGTCAGAATAAACTGGAATAGGCGATGATTTCCGCGAATATATTTAGCATTCAGGATGACGTTTGCCGTTCCTTGAGGATTACACAGATCAATTTTTATTACTGTTAGGACTGCGTGTCAAGTCTGCTCCCATTGCTATCCACTAGTTGATTCTATGCATTTGCTAAGATGTTTAATCATTGTAACCTATCATAAGGATCCAAGGTAACTTAATAAAAAAATAATTTTAGATAGATATGTTCTTCCATATGTATAGACCATCAATGCAAATGCAGAAACAGTATTTTTCATCAGATCAGCGGGCTTGGGGGTCTTTTTCTGATTCCATATTCTTCTTGCTGACCTCGAGCACTTGTAACTCAAGAAAGCATGTAGGGGTTCATGAGCTTGATTTTGATAAACTTTTATGTTTGTAGGTCATTGTTGAGCAATTATATGAATATATTACTCAATTATGTGTCTCGTATATTTAGGAACGCTTTTGCAGTCAGAGATGCTTGACTCTATTTTGACGGAGAACAAAAAACAATTATGGGTACTATTCATTGATTGAATTTCTATTAAATAGCTAGCATATGTGTATGATACTCTATCTTGCCTTGAGTTATTAGTTCAATATACATCTGCCTAAAACCATATCACACGGATTCCATATGAACCTAGTGCCTTTTTGTGTTCTCTCCCTCCAGTTGCTAGCTTAACTTAAGGAATCTTGGGCATCTGTGCAAATATATGAAACCCTTTACTTTCCAAAAGAGCCACTGAGGAGAGTAGGGAGGCTCCAACATATTTTGAGGACAAGTCTAGCCACTGTGGGCACAGATTGTCCCAGAGAGACCCTAGAGTGGTAGACTTTGCCTATGATTCCATTTAAGAATATCTGGAACTCCATTAGATTCCTCTCCAAAAAATCCCTTGAGGAGAAAAGGGAAGTTCCAATATATGTTAAGGAGAAATGGTTCTAAGTCTAACTGATGCGGGACTCCAACAATTTACATCATACATGCATGCTGATTGGCATCATCAGTTCTAATTTGCAAACACACAGATGAAACTTGCATAGTATTGCATGGGTTCCATTTTGGATGTTTGTCTCTTCTACAAGTAGGATCAGCAAGCACATTCGTAGATAACTTGCAATGAACGATGAGTGGATTGAGTTCAAATCTGTATCACAAGATAACAAGACCAGCGTCACTGAGAATAAACGCACTCCAGCTTCATTATAGCAGAGTCCAAAACAAAAGAGAAACTTCACTAACAAGTCCATGATTTTGGATCTCCTTCAATGTGGAAGGTCTTCACAGTACAATCTACCAGGTGGGAGTTAGAGACCTCTTTTCCCTAATTAGACAATATGTTTACCTTGGTCTATTAGTAAGATGATAACTGTATTTGTCCGTTTCACACACTTTTCACGTATGCCTACATCTCTTCCCCCCACCTCCGGGTGGGATATACTGGGCTCGTTTGGTTTTTTAGTAATCTGAAACCACAAGCTGACTATCAATATGATGTTCCTTCTTGTTGCAATTTAACATAGCCTTCAGGCTTATATACCTTTTCATTCGCACTAAGGGTAACCTGTTCAGTTCAGGAGACAACATTCAAGTTTGTGTACTCGAGCAGAAGAACTGAAATGTGGCTCACCTTGTGCGGAAGGAAAATACCTTTTTACTCGACAATATTAATCATGCATTTTCTACGAGGTAGGCATATATCAAATTAGGAAATGAACTGATGGTTTACATGGTGAGATTGTGACTTTGTTAGAATATGTAGAACCTTAGGGAGAGTTTGGTTCGTAGAATGGAATTTGGTGGAATTTGAATCCATCGAAGGAATTTGACTTTGAAGGAATAGGAATAGAATTTGAAGAAATTTAACTGCGTGTTTGGTTGGTAGGAATCACTTCCTTCACTTAAGCCAAGGAATGATGAATTCTTTAAATTGTGGAATTCAAAGGATTCCATCAAGTTCATTCCGCGAACCAAACATCACTAAGGAATTTGGTCAAAGGAATTTGTCATTCCAATTCCGTCAAATTCCTTTCAATTCCATGAACCAAACAGCCCCTTATTAGATTGTTCTCCATAAAAGCCCTTGAGGAGAGGAGGAGGTTTTAACATGTATTGGGAAGAAATGGTCCAAGCACCGGGAGAGTGTTGAGTCCCTAGAGCGGTACACATTGGCTCTCATACCATGTGAAAATATGTGGAATCTCATTATATTACTCTCCAAAAAAGTTCTTGAGAGAAAGGAGGTTCCAACACATATTGAGAAGAAATGGTCAAAGTCTAGCTGATGTGCGACTCCAAAGTGGTAATCGGTTAGCATTTCCATCAGATAACTTATTCCTATTTGTGGATGAAGGTTGTGTGATTTTGGCTCTATCTAGAAGACTGGAACTATGAGAACAAAGTAGTGGACTCCATAGGGCAAAGGCGATATGCTAATAAATTTAGTTAAGCACTTGACATTATTGAACCCTAATGTAGAAACAACTATCAGGTAAGAAGTTGCTTATGTTTCGTGCACATTTTCCCTTCAAAATCCTCATAGTTGCCGTTAAATCTGGACCTAATATACCTTTCTTGCAACGAAGGTTATCATACCTAATATATATTTAATTCCTTAGATTACTATGAAAAAGTATATGGTTTCTTATTCAGTAGCACATGCAAGTTGTAAGAACTTTATGTTTAATATGTATAAAAGGTTTCAATGTTGTTTATCCTGTATGTTGCTAAATAATATACCCTGCAACCCATGATTAGGGGCCATTTTATATTGTAAAGTAAAGCCTACTAGTTTCTGATATACAAAGGTGACATTGTTGGTTATTTTTTATTGTATGTAACTTTGTCTTCTGCTGGTTTCTAAAGCCTTTTTTACTTTATAAAGGTGCATAATAATACCTGCTTTAAGTTGTGGACTTTATGCCCTATATTAAATACAGAACTGCTAATGACTTCCTTGCAAGATTCTCTTCTAGTTAATTCCTATTGCAGAAAGCAATGGCGGCAGAGCGTATATACGGCGGGAATTATTGCTTTTGCTAATGAAAGCTTACCAAATATAAATTTTATGGCATAAGTAGTGAAAACTTTATGGTCTGCTGATAGTGCTCATTGAGCATGTTACCTTTTCTTTTGTGAGTGCTTGCAGTTCTTCTGAAGGGGGCCATGTTACACTTTGTAGCAAGAGAAATGATTGGATACTAGAAGAGCCTTCTAGCTACTCCTTTGTTGCTTTCTTAGTGAAGGCACTCAACCTAACAAGTTACAAAGGCGAGGTAGAGTTTAAATTGGGACCATTTTTTCTAAATCCATGACCTTTGAAGCAAAGTTGAACTTGTTGATATATAAATATGATAACTACAAGGTTCCTTCCATAATCCACTGAAAATTGCTCATTGAATATTTAAAATTTAGAATATCTTTATTTTGTTCTAGCTAGTATTAACTCAAGATAAAACACGATTCTACTGACAGATGTTTCTACTTTTCTTGGTTCTCCACTTCTACCACTTGGCTATAAATTGGCCAAATGATGATGTTTTCATATGGTAAAAAGACTAAGGGGGTGTTTACCGGTATGCTTACCGGTAAGAGTCAGCACTCTCATTAACCTTATCGAGTAAGATTCTTGGTCATCAAAATGACATTGTATGCAACAATCTTACTCGGTAAGCACTTATTGGTAAGAGCCAGCACCCTCACTTACCAGTTAAGGCTTTCGTTCCTTGCCTTTCCTCTTACCGGGTAAGAGTCTTGGCCCTTGCCGTTAATCCAGCAACGTAAGTGACCTGGTAAGCTCCTGCCCGGTAAGCGTTCGGTAAATGGCGCTTGAGTTGGAACAGTCATTTGGTTAAATGATCTTCTGACAATTTTCTTTTAAATGCATGACCTTCTGACATGTTTTAGAATGCCACTGCTTAAAAGAAGAATGCACTTCCATATACAAGGTGCCACCAAACTTGTCAGAAGGTTATGTTGTGAAATATATTTCATTCAAGGTCAATAGCCCAAATAGTCCTGTGGGTGCTTTGGTCAAATGACCTTCTGACTGGTTTTTTAAAAATCCATGACCTTCTGGCAGGTCGAGAACGCTACCGTTTATGCCACTTCCATACACAAGAATGTCCATAAACAATACGTCATGGATTTAAAACCGCTTGTCAGGAGGTCATTTAGCTAATTAACCATGTTCAAATGTTCTGTGATGATAATAATAATTGATGTCTAACACTAACCATCATCTAGGTAAAATGCTACTTATAGCTACAACATGCACTATGCCATCAACGAATCTCTTGTAACAATGCCTTTATGTCACCTGCCAAATTTCCAAGCATGATTATTTTTGGAGATTTTCTTTATAATGGTTTATGCAGATCCTTAACAAGTTTCACAGGTCCAATTTTTATAATAGATTCACTAGTTATCTTATACCCTTCCTGTTATAGTTAAATCTTCATAGATATGTTATCCTAACAGGGAAAGCAAAAAATAAAATAGTATTGTAAATGTGAAGGAGCAGGTAGACAATTCCACACAATATATTATTGTATTTCAAAAAATTAATTGAACATTACTACAACACTCTTTTGTCATTATGCTATATGTAGTAAGCACACTTTTCTATGGTAGAAGATAACTGGCTAAACTTATAAAAAACCATATTTCTATAGATTGGTGACATCCCTTATAGAAATGAAAAATAGAAAAAAAGTATATAACTTTCTATTATTTCAAACATGATATAATAATATCTAAGCTGTTGCCACAGGACCCAAACTGACATTGGCTTCCACTGCTTTCATGGCTTCAAACCTTGGCTCCTTTGCCTGAAACTTCAAGCCTGCATACAGTTTCATGTAATCATCAAAAACAAATTTTGGGTAAGATTGTTGTTTCTCTATTGGCTCCTTCTCCAACAATGCTGGTGCTGGATATATCACAGCATCATTTCCTGGATTGTAGAAAGATGCAATTGACATCCTTGTTCCATCTGTTTGAGCAATAACTCTGTGCATCACACTCTTGTACCTTCCGTTGGTAATCACCTGCAAATTCGATACGTAAACCACTCAGCTTTTCAGTTTTAAAAATCTTCCATATTATCCTCCATGAGTTTGATTATATTCCTTCCTCAACTAATCACATGGGCCCTAGAGATAACAACTAGGAAATCCCTTTGGCCCCAAAGATAATAACCAAGGCAATCCCAACGGGACCCCTAAGATAACAACCAAGAAAATCCCAATGGCCCAAAGATAAGAGTCAAGAAAATCCATGGTGGCCCTGACACGGATTTACTTAGAGCATCTCCAACTGCTTCGCAAAACTAGAAATTTTGAAGATTTTGGGTAAGTTTTGGCTCCAACAGCCTTGCTATACCTTATGCTAAAATAGAGAAAAGAAGAGAGATGGTAGAAATCTCAAATTGAAGAAATCTCTAAAACTCCATATGTAAGAGAGAAACAATATTTTATTATTTCTCACTAACAGGAGACATTGCAATTAAATGTTTAGGAGAGAGAAATTAAATTCTATTATATGTATTGAATATATTAATAATATAGTTAAAGGTAGAATTGCTAAAAATAGAGTAGCTATTGGAGTTGGATATAATTTTGTTTAGAGATTTTAATCAATGATACTCTATTTTGGATAGCTGTTGGAGATGCTCTTAGTATGGAAAGAGGTGGTGCTTACCTCAATTTGGTCACCAAGGTTGATGACGATGGAATGGCGCATCGGTGGAACATCGATCCATTCACCGTCCTTGAGAAGCTGGAGACCGCTGACTGTGTCGTCTTGGAACAGCAAGATAATGCCACCAGCATCGGTATGTGCTCTGAGACCCTTGATCAAGTCAGGGGTGGGGCATGGTGGGTAGTTGCTAACTTTGGTTCCGAAATTCGGGCCCTTTGATCCATAGAAGGCTTTCTTCAGATAACCTTTCTCCAATCCAAGATTCTCACACAACACATCCAAAAGCTCCTCTGCTAAATTCTCTAGTTTACCAGCAAATTCCTTCATTAAAGTCCTGCATCATTTCATGTTCATATCATCATCTATTCTTTAAGTTATATACTATAATACCCATATAATCTTTTTTTATTCTTGATTACCTGTATTCATCCACGAGATCAGGGATTTCGGAGATGTTTGAAGTGGGCAGATGGCGCAAGAAGAAAGTGCTCTCCCAATCCATATCGGTAACTTCAGCCTTAACACCTTCTAATGCTTTGGCTGCCACCATTTCTTTGAACCTTTGCTCCATACACTTCTTGTAGTGTTCCTTTGTCATTCTTTCCACTTTGTCCATTAACTCATGAGAAATCCCATGGTTCACCATCTAAACATACATAAAACATATAAACTATCAATACCATCCTTAACAAAATTTAAATGCACACACACACACACATATATATATATATATATGTATGTATGTATTAGTATACAATATACCTCAAAGAATCCCCAGTTTTCACAAGCATCATTAATCTTCTCCATGGCAGCTACTCTCTCTTCACCATTGAGCTTCTCCATGTTGATCAAAGGGAAGTTTGCCATTTCTTTCTTTCTTTCTTTCTTTCTTAACTCTGTTTGCTATGTGTGTTGTGTGTTTGTGAAGTGGTTTTTGATGTTGAATGCAGAGAGTTGGTGGTCTCCATTTATAGGGAAATTGGAGGCACTAAAGACAAAGTGAACATGTAGCAGGAAACTTCGTGAAACAAAGATGCCAATATTGAGGTAAGAATAGTAAGCTTGACTTATATGGGCCCTAAATTGTGTTTAATTTTACCACATTTGTGCTTATTGTAGATTTCTTGAAAAGTTTAGATATCCAAGTCAAAATAGAGTCTTGGGGTATTTAATTTTCAAAAGTCTGGGTAGGCATATTTTAGGACCCACTTTGGCATCTAGATAGTAAACTAAGGTTGCTAAAAGAGACTTAATTTTGGAAATAGAGATTGCTATTGAAAGCGATATAAGAAATTGCCTCCTTCCTGCTAATTTACTAGCGATTGCTTGCATCTTTGTCTTGCTTTTTTATTCATTTGTTTAAATTTAGGTGATACCTTTCCAAGATGTATCAAACTATACTCAAAAAGTTATTCTGTGTATCCACCTACCAAAAATGTTTTTTGATGTATCAAACTTTATTTTTTTTGTTATTGTGTGTATGGTAACCTGCTCAACCGGTTATCAACCGGTTACCAGCAGTTACTGACGGCGGCCGGAGGTTTTGGGCGGCGGCGATGGTGGTTCTGGGTTGCGGTGGTAGTGGGTGGTGGTTCTGGGCAGCGATGGTGGTGGTTAAGGGCGGCGGTGGTTGTGGATGGTGGTTGTTGGTGGCGGTTTTGGGCGGCGACGG
>LUCG01271975.1:0-11509 GCA_001633085.1 Carthamus tinctorius | reverse complement strand
TTATAAGATAGTCGATTTCAACAAACACAAGATTTATAAAAATAATCTACAAAAAACTATTTATATTTTTAACATCAATATTAATCACTGCCCAACGGGCAGTAACAAACACTAGTTCATGATAGAACACATAACTCTTATAAATCGTAAGTAAACAAACACATACTTAACTCATGTAAATGAACCACAGGCTAACTTTGCATTCTCTTTGTTATAGTACACACTTCTTTGGTACGGATCATTTGGACTTTTTGATTGGGACTCTCATTTTGGCGCGTTTTTCAACTCCCTTTGGCCTTTTCTCTCAATGCAACAACAATACAAAATTTAAAATTTTGGCACTTTTTGCGCTCTTTTGTGTTCTGCATACACCTATCCCTATGGGATATTTGTGGTGTTTTCATGGATGCGGTATTTGAGGTACACCTACTCCTATGGAGTATTTCGGTGTTTTGGAGAGAATATGTATGTGGGTAACATTTTTGGCCATGGAAGATACTCCACCACCCTCAAACAGAATTATCCAATGTCCTCATTGGATTGGTGGTAAGGTTCATGTCATTTTGTTGGCGACAAAAAAGTTTGGCCTTTTGGGTAGGTGTAATGGCCAAAAATCCATATCAATATTAAATTGGACCAATTTTTAATTTCCCAAGCAAGTGCAAAGCTAGTTCTACCATCACAATCATCAAACATGTAAATGCAACTATGAGAATTATTTTAAGCTATATGTTAACTAACAAGTGCTCATATCGTGAATTCGACGCATAAAAGTAATCCTAAAAATGCAAAATAGTAGCCTAATTAAAAAATATATATTTTGTACACTAGCTATTATGAAGCTAAAAGAAACATGCAAAACCTGTCCTACTCGCCGAAAGTAAACTATCCGGTCTCCTTCGAGTTCACTTTGGCCTTCAAAACCGCTATGTCTGTCATCAACTCCGCATTCCGATCTTTTACCGCCTTGAGCTCTCTGATCAGCTTCTTCTTAGCTGCACCAACCCCTGATTTCTGCCCTATCACCAACTTTGCGATGCTGGCAGCCTTCTTTGCTTTCTTCTCGCGCTTTCCTCCAAAGATCTCGTCCTGCAACTCAACAATCTTGTCTAGGCACTCGTTTCTCTGCTTCAGAATGGTATCCATGAGGGTGTTATTCTATGCGAGTAGATCTTGCATCATACACATCATTTCAGTGGCTCCAATCCCACGATCTTTCCTTTCCTACAGCCGGGTTACCGCCTTCATATCAAGAACCTACTTCTCCCTTTACTCTTTCACAACCAGATCATCGATATATTGTGGCACACCCGCGTCGGCTAACATATTTGTGAGAGTTCCCATGAGGTATAGCTTTCCGCAGATTCTACTGGTGCAATCTTTGATACTATTCACCATGATCTGTCCAAGATTGATCGTAAGACCTGTCATTAAACAATACAAAAGTAGCATTTTTCTCGATGGAAAGGTTAGTGCCATGAGTAGCTGGAGATACGAAATGTCGTATGAAGTCCATCCATACATTGGCATCCGCATTCAGATTCATGGACTGGTAGGTTTGAAGCATGAGGTTTGTGTGGGGTGTCCAATCTATGCCGGACCGACCTAGAAGTTCGGCCGCTTCGGCCAAGTCATCAGACGTGGCCTTGCATCACAACCTGATGTAGGTCTTTGGACGTGGAAGAAGACCAAAATGATTATTAAAAGTGGTTCCCATGAGCAAGAAAGTGACACCCCGGATCTTAAGCTTGTGAGATGAGGCCGTTGCAACCTCGGCATAAAATTCACATAACAAAGTGGCATTGTAACACGGGTTTACTTTGCATATTTTTTCAGCCCCTGAGTGTCAACCACTTGTTTGATGAAGTGGTATTCACCGATGCCTTTTTTATTGAACCCTCTATCCGGTAAACCAACCTGAGTTTTGAAATGGTCCCATTTTTTTAAGGCGGATTTGGAACTAAAACCGTCGTGAGGTTTATCCAGACGAGTGACGTAATCAACCACTTCCCTCTTTCTTTTCTTTTTAGCCCGACTACTTTCCCCCACCTCGAAATTCCCAGCGGTCTGGCAATCTGTCCCACCCGATTCTAAGGCATTACTCATGACAGCCCTCTCTTCAAAAGTGACTCACCTAGTGCATTTTACAGGTGTTTGATCTTGGGCCTTAGTCTTTTTTGCGTGTCTTTTTCCCATGGGCTCTTTTACCTTTTTTTTTCTTTTTTAGGACTGAAGCGATAGGCCTGTCATCATCGGTATCCATAAATGGGTTTTCCCACTCAAAACGTTCAGTTTCGAGGGTGCTGGTTGGACGTGGTCGATGATCTCGGCTACCTCAATACCTTCCTCATCCAAAGAGGTATCAGACACATCTTCGGCTACCCCGTCCTTAGAGACCAAAACCTCTTTTTGACGTCTGTCTTTAAGCGGTTTGGAGGGTATGATTTCCTTAAGCACAAAGTGGGAGCTGTGGGTTTTGAAAAAATGTACACCCACATTTGTGGAGGATATAGGGTCAGCTGTGTTACGTGCTTCCGAGACAGTCAAAACCACATAACTATCTAAGAGTGAAGCATGTACCTCCCGACTGAGCGGGGTGGGGGTAACCTGTGGTTCGGTGTCCGTGTTCACGTTTTTGTGAAGAACGATCGCTAGTGGGTTCGGTGGAGTAGGAGACTCGACGAAGAGGTCTTTGGATTTGGAAGTGTCCCAATGAGAGTAAGGCGGAATGAGGACTTGTTAAACGACTAATGATGATCCGGTGGTGATGTTGGCAACGGCTTTCGTGGGTTGGCTTATCGATGTTCGCGTGAAAACCGACCTTCTTGAGTTTACTGTGGTACTGGATTCGGCAGAAACATGGCTGCTGGTGGTTTTACCGGCTAAAATAGTTTCACAAGTGGTAGTGGTGTGACGGTCTGCAGTGACAGAAACAAGAACATCACTGGTGCTGATGTTACCGGCAGGAACGCCGCCTACAGAAGGTAGATCGGTGGTGGTTTGAGTTCTAGCGGTTGTGGCTTCAGTGGTGGTTTGTGGTCTGGTAGAAGAGTAGTCGTCGGCGGCGACCAGTGTAGCAGCAGAAGAAGAGTGACCGACGACAACAAGTACAGCGGCCTCATAACCGTCGTAGGTGGTGGTTCCGGCAGATAAAGCGTCGCCGACAAAAGGTGGATTGCTGGTGGTTGTATTGTGGTTGTCCCTCTTTTCTGCCCTAGATGAACAGTCGCCGACCTCCTTTTTTAAAGGTTTCTGCCGGAGGACCTCTCCGTCGCTACAGTGGTATCGACGGTGGCTGCGATCTCTTCCTCAGCATCGAGGTCTATGACCTCTGGTTCAGTGGTGGTGGTTGGCGACCGTATAACAGCCTGACGGCAAAGGCTCCGCCGCAACTGTGTGTGATCGACCACTGCTTACGACGCTGTGGTCTAGTTTTTGCGTCCCATGGTGGTGGTCGGAATTGGGGTCGTTTGATTTTCCGGCGAAGTGATCGGAAAATGAAGAAGATGGAAAGGTCGAATTGGTGGTTTCTTAGGGAAGTTGATGGTTTTGAGAGAGTGTCTAATGGTTTATTGGGAAGGGTTTAGGAGTGTTTGGTAGTTTAAGAGAAGGATTTTGAAGATATTTAGTAGACTTTTGTGGTTTTTGGATAAGAAGATAAGGAAACATGGTGGGTTATTTGTAGCTGAAAAAATCTGGGTAATACTCATTGGCTTTTCGAAAATTTGAGTTCTCTGGTATTACTTATCAGTTTTGAGAAGCCAAATTTCTTGGAAGCTGGATTTTTGGAAGATTTGCTGAGATGTGTAATCATGGTTGTTGAAAAAGTACACCCAAATGGTTTTTATCCAATGGTTTTTTGTTCTTGTTGTACCATCCTTAAAACAAACAAAAGGAAGAAGGATCTGGAAAAACTTGAATTTCCTGTATTTTTTCTCTGAATAAGCAATGCAGATGATCATTTTCCCGCTCAAATTTTGCTCTTCTCAGATTTTCTTGTGTGTGCCCCTGACTTCTCATGCTGCAGCAACCATTCAACATCCTGTATTCTTAAAGTCCCTAAACAAAACTCAACAAAACATTAAATCTAATATATTAATTTTTAATCCTACATGAAAAATTATATACAAACAATTAGGACTTTTTAAAGATAGTCCTCATCTTTTCTGAATCTTTTAAGATGATGAATTCAGATCGTCAGAACAATTGTCTAAGTTGTCAACAGGATCGTGAAATAACTTGACTCTTTGTCCGTTAACCTTAAACGCACTATCATCTGCCGGGTTTACTAAATCCACTGCTCCATAAGGGTAAACCTTATGAATTAGAAATGGGCCTGACCACTTGGATTTATGTTTACCAGGAAATAGCTTAAGCCTGTAGTTAAAAATAAACCTTTCTGGCCTGCTTTCAACTCTTTGGGACGAATTCTATTATCGTGCCATTTTTTCGTGTTTTCCTTATATATTTTGGCATTTTCATAGGACATATTCCTATGTTCCTCCATCTCAGAGAGTTGTAGCTTTCTTCTTTTACCCGCATTAGTTAAACACATATTTAACTCCTTAGTTGCCAATAAGCCTTGTGTTCTAGTTCTAAAGGGAGATGACAGGCTTTTCCAAATATTAGCTTATATGGAGACATACCAAGCGGGGTTTTGAAAGTGGCACGGTATGCCCATAAAGCATCATCAAGTTTTAAAGCCCAGTCTTTTCTGGAAGCTTTTACAAGTTTTTCCAGAATCCCTTTAATTGCTCGGTTGTAGAGTTCAGCTAATCCATTTGTTTGTGGATGATAGGCGGTGGCAATTTTGTGGTGAATGTTGTATTTAGCAAGAACTCCACTCAACATTTTATTCACAAAGTGAGTACCCTCATCAGTAATCAGTGCACATGGGGTACCAAACCTTGTGAAAATTTGTTTATGGATGAATTTCACCACAGTCTTGGCATTATTTGATGCACATGCTGCTGCCTCCACCCACTTTGAGACATAATCCACAACCACAAGAATATATTGACAGTTGTTTGATGGGGGAACGGTCCCCCATGAAATCACTCCCCCAGACATTAAATAACTCAACTTCAAGGATCCCATTTAGCGACATTTCATTTCTTTGGGAAATCGAAACACTTCTTTGGCACTCATTACACCTTTATGTGAAGTTGTGGGAATCCTTGAATAGAGTTGGCCAATAAAATCCGGATTGAACTACTTTGGCCGCAGTTCTTTGTCTTCCAAAATGTCCTCCATAAGGTGCCTGATGACATTGCTGCAATATTGCAGCCACTTCAGATTATGGAATGTACCTTCTTAAGATCTGATCCGTGCCAAGTTTACACAAGAAAGGTTTATCCCATAAGTAATGTCTGACATCATGAAAAAATTTATTATACATGTGAGGAGTACAATCAAAGAGTTTGATGCCACAAGCTAAGTAGTTTGCTATATCAGCAAACCAAGGCATCTCAATTTGTAACCTCAGAATTTTCTCATCAAGGAAAGTATCAGTTATCTCTCTCTCAGGCTCGACAGGTTTCTCTATTCTATCCACTATTTCTAGGTTAAATTCTTGCAACAGCAAAACCCATCTTATCAGCCGTGGTTTTGCGTCTTTCTTTGAGATTAAGTATTTGATGGCAACATGGTCGGCATGTACAATGACCTTTGTCCCAATCAAATAAGATCTAAATCTCTCAAAAGCGAAAACCACTACCAATAATTCCTTTTCAGTTGTTGTGTAATTAATTTGTGCCTCATTTAGGGTCTTGCTTGCATAATAAACGGAATGAAAATTTTTATCTTTCCTTTGACCCAAAACTACTCCTACAGCCCGTCACTAGCATCGCACATGATCTTTAAAGGTTTGTCCCAGTCTGCAGCAACAACCACTGGTGCGTTTACCAAAGCTTTCTTTAAAGTCACAAATGCATTTCTGCATTCATCATTAAAATCAAATTTTTGGTCATGCTGCAATAGTAGACATAAAGGTTTTGAGATTTTTGAAAAGTCCTTGATGAATCGTCTATAAAAACCAGCATGGCCAAGAAAGCTTCTGATTCCCATAACATTGGTTGGTTCGAATAGTTTTTCAATAACTTCAAGTTTAACTCTGTCTACCTCAACTCCTCTTTTAGAAATCAAATGGCCTAGGAAAATTCCTTTAGTTACCATGAAGTAGCACTTTTCCCAGTTAAGGACCAAGTCAGTCTCTTCACATCTTTCGAGAACTTTTTTTTTTTCAAATTTTCCAAACAAATATCAAAAGATGAGCCATAAACTGAAAAATCATCCATAAAGATTTCTATGGATTTTTCCAGCATGTCTGAGAATATAGACATCATGCATCTTTGAAATGTGGCTGGTGCATTACACAGTCCAAATGGCATTCTTTTTAAAGCAAAAGCGCCATAGGGACATGTAAATGTGGTCTTTTCTTGGTCCTCTGGAAAAATAGCTATTTAATTGTACCCTGAATAATGATCTAAAAAGCAGTAATATTCTTTCTCTGCTAGCCTGTCCAACATCTGGTCCATGAAAGGTAGTGGAAAATGGTCTTTCTAGGTGGCTTTGTTCAGTTTCCAGTACTTCATGCAAATTCTCCATCCGGAGACTACTCTTGTGGGAATGAGTTCTGATATAGCCAAAATTATACATGTTTTTAGAATGCTACATTGCTAAATTCAACCCCATTGTAGGCCTATTTTGGACATTTGTGCTCTCAAAAGCTATGATTCTTGATTTTGTAGGTTTGGAAAGCACGAAAAAGGCTGAAAACGTGAAAAAGTGAACAAAAGGGAACAGAAGCAATCTCGCGATCGTTAGAGTCCTATTTCGCACCGCGAGATTGTCAACACTTGGAATTTCAGTTTATTTGATTGAGGTTTTTCACGTCGCGAAGTGAGCTTATGGCGTCGTGAAATGTTGACTTAGAGCACAAGACTTCCGGTATTGAAGATATCAGATCAAAAGTCGACTATTTGGGATGTTTATAGGGCCTCGTGTCACGAAGCCCATGGTCACGATCGCGAAAGTGGTCAACCCAACCTTTTTAAATATAGCCTTCCAACCTAGGGTTTCATATATAGAGAGATACACAGTTTTTCATAGTTTCAAAGCAGAGGAAAAGCAGAGAAGGATAGTATGCCCTTAGATTGAAGAAGTAGGATAGTATCCGATCTGTGAGGATAGTATGCCCTTAGATTGGAGAACTAGGATAGTATCCCAGTTAACAGTTACTTGATAATCTGAGTTGTTATAAATAAGTTCTAAAATTGTCATTCAACATTAAGTTAATTTCCTAAATCAATCATCTTAAAAGGGATTCATAAATCCATAATGAGTGCATTGTTTTATCTGATAAAGTTTTTATTTTTATAAAGTCATTTATTTAATTACTCTTCAGTCTTATTGCCTAGTAGTTGTTAATTATAAAAAAACCCAAAAAGATAATTTCTTTACATTAATTGGTAAAAAGTTTAGAAATAGAATAGGCGGCTTCACTGTTCCCAATGGTAAGAACGATACCTAGACTTATATGTGTTATACTATTATCGATCAGGTACGCTTGCTTGTTTGTGGTAGTCTAGTAGGGTAAATAAAAAGGGTTAAATTTGTTTGGTATTATATATATATATATATATATTTTACCACATCAAGTTTTTGGCGATCGTTGCCGGGGAACGGTGGCTTATCTATTTAGTTTTATAAACTTTAACTGGTTAATCGATCCTTGCAAAGAAGTTCTTCCTTTGTAAGTTTTTGTTTTATTGGTTTTTGGTTAATGTTTTCAAGCAAGTTGCTTTTTACAGTTTTATGTGTTTTTGTGAATCTTTAGGAGTTCTTCGCCAGATCTTTCAAAGTCATTTGCCGAGCCTGAAAGGGAGCTTCATAAGAGGACCAGGAGTGCACGTGGAATACTAGGTGATCAACCCATGTGTAATACTAGGTGAGCTGCACCGACAGTTCCACCTCACCCAATTGCTAAGACGGAATTCACTAAGGATATTGAGATTAAGGGCCAGTTTCTCAACATGGTCCGCGAACTAACTTTTGATGGCAAAGCAAACATTGATCCGGATCAGTACGTGGAAAGCTTTTCGGACATTTGTGATCTATTCCAAACAGAAGCTGCTATTGATGATGCTATCAGGCTAAGGCTTTTCCATTTCACTCTCATTAAGGAAGCCAAGGCCTGGTTGCGATCCTTGGAACCAAACTCAATCACTACATGGGATGGAATGAGAAACAAATTCGTTACTCATTTCTTCCCACTTGCAAAAGCTGATAAGATAAAAGCTGATATCATGGCTTTTCAACAGAATGATGATGAGACTCTCGTGGAAGCATGGGAAAGATATAAAAGGTTGCTATACACGTGCCCAAATCATGGACTTCGAAAAGGCGAACAAGTTCAGATCTTTTACCGAGGTTTGAGCTATCCGTTGAGGTCTACTCTTGACTCATCCAGTAGAGGGGTTTTCATGTACAAAACCCCAAATCAGGGCTATCAGATACTAGAAGACATGTCGACACACAACATAGATTGGACACCAGACATAAGGGCATCACAAAAGAAATTCACCAGAAACATCTCATCCGGATATGATCCTAGTGTAGAAGTGGTATCACTGAAAAACAATCAGGTCAGTTTGGAAAGAGAGATGGAAGAACTAACAAAAGCTATTCATGGCATGGAGGTTGGCTATGGAGAATGCAAAGGACCGCATCTGACAAAGGATTGCCCGAACAAACCGAAGATGTCATCGAAAGAGGTTAACTTCATGAATCGTGGAGGCTATCAAGGGGGTAACTGGAATAACAACCGCAACTTCAACCAAAGACAGAATCCTCCGAGGTACTATCCACACAATCAACCCACTCCACCAAAGCCTGACACAGAGCTCCGACCAAAGTCATCCATAGAGGAGTCATTGGAACAGTTCATGGCATCTCAACAAAAGATCAATGAGGAAGTAAGTCTCTCTCTCTCTCTCCAAAATCAACAAAGCATGATCCAAAGTTTGGAGAAAAATGTCGGAATCATATCCAACGTGGTTCGGGATCGACAAAAACGCGAGCTTCCTCCTCAAACACATTCTAATCCAAAAGGAGAGTCATCCAAAAGCCACATGAATATGATGATGGCTGATAAGAAAGGGCTGGTAATATATAATGATTCAAAGGAGGAGTTGGTGATATATAATGATTCCAAGGAATGGCTAGACATCTTTGATGCCGTAGATGAATCTTCAGAGTACTTATTACATGAGCTTCCAGATGAATTCACAGATGAGGTAACAGATGAGCTAGCACACAATATGAAAGACCTAATCATTGAGGCCTTAAAAAGCCATTTCCAGAATAAGTTTGAAATGGTTACAGTAGAAGTTGAGAGAAGGCAGGAAGATTACGCAGAAAAAGTTATACCGGTCAATGGAAAGAAGGATAAGAAGTCCAAAAAAAAGCAAGAGGACACATCTGACTGCATCACTTCATCTGATGCCACTATCATTTTGCAGGAAAGCAGGTACCGGTAGACTCAAGGCTACGGAACACATGATCAAGGGAGTGAATGGCAAACTCACCACACCCGTCGGAATAGTGGAGGATGTTCCGGTTAGGATAGGGAAGTTTATACTCCCTACTGATTTTACGGTGGCGGATTTACCCACAGATGCAGACGTACCCATAATCCTGGGTAGACCCTTCTTGTATACGGCACAAACACTTATAGATATGAGGACTCAAACCCTGAGCATCGGACATGGAGACATGAGGATGACCTTTGCACCAAGTGGATCTCACGCTAGACCAGTCTTTGATTCATTATTCCCAAGAGCTAAAGAAAAAGGTGAAAGCTCAAAAGCAAGCACGGCAAGCTCGTCCGTGCCAAAGAACCGAAAAACAGGGAGATCAAAGGGGGTGTCGTCTAGCCGCTCCAGAAGATGAAAACCTGGCTAGGAGTCAAGCTCTAGACTCGCACAAAAATGAAGCGTTTCTCGGGAGGCAACCCGTGTTTTCAATTTCAAGTATTTTCATAGTATTTAGTGTGTGTTTTTTATTTTATGTTATTTTTTTGCTTAGGTAATCATTGAGAATGAGGAGAAGGATCAAATGAAGAATTTCGGGTCTTGACACGAATTTTTTTTGGAGACAAACAGACAGGAATTCGCGATCGCGAAATCCTACCTTCGCGACGCAGAGAGTGCCTCGAGGTGTCAGGTATGTTTTTTCTTATTTTTCGCAATGGGAGAATATCTTTCGTGACGCGATGGTGTCGATTAGGGTTTGTTGGAAGTCGGTCCAAAGGGGCTTTGCGACGCGAAGCTAATCTTTCGCGTCGCGACAATATCGACGAGGGGTTTTTAAACCCTAAAATCGACTTTATTCTTTCACTCTACTCTCCCACAACCCTTGGCGTCGCAAAATTCTCTCCGAAGCACCCTCAATTGCACTAATCCTAGATTCTCCAATTTCATCCTCCCTCCATGGCATCCAAGGTATGTTTATCATCTTCTCTACCTTCTTCCAGCTAATGGTATGATATTTCTTCGCCTACATTCCTCTTTATTATGTTTTGCATGCTAGTATCAGAAAATATGTTTGCTATGATCATGAATGCTTAAGAATGATAGTTTCATCTTTCAATTTATAAGCTTTCCTAGTGATTCATAGGAAAAAGGGGATTTTGGTTAATCGTTTGGTTACTTGCTTGATTAACCTCTTTTTAAGCATGTTTGGTTTAATGCTAGCTAAATTTTCATGGGGAATGTTAAACCATAGGCAAATTTTTGCTAAGCTACTTGTTAGAACATTAGAAGTTCAAGTGTGGGGATTTTATGAAATGCCCATTACACATTCACATGTGCATGTAACTTGATGATTCATGTGTAGGAATGTTCATACTTATAGTAATTAGTTTCATGATTGTTGGTAACATGTTTGGATTTTAAAGGTTCAAGTGTATGGATTTTATCAAATCCCCATCATACATTCACATGTGCATGAAGTCTGTAGTTTGCCTGATAAGGTGGGTTTGATAATTGGGTGAAAGAAAATTCTAAGAGGAAACATTTTTCGTTTGTTTTTCAACGTTCCCGAACTTTTGGGGCTGCACCCATGGGACTCCAAGCACCTGACGGTGGCCATGTTTATCTCTACTTTAGGGATAATGACAGGCTATCAAGGCAACGGAGGGATGAGCTGTGGGGAAAGTTAGATGAACCTTCTACCAAAACAATTGTGATTCCTCGTAGGGTCGATTGGTCAATACTTGAGACCTTGCATGTTGTACATCGTATCCGTGAAAACTTGGTTAAGGAGGCAACTGGCGAGGACGAAAATGTGTACTTCGTCTGCAGAGCTTGGGAAAGGGTTTTCGACATCAATGAACAAATGTACCGGGAACTGGTTTTGGAGGATGTTACCACTTTTATGTTGGATGTGTTAGGACATAAAATGTCCTAATATGTTAAAAGTTTTATATAGAAGGCTTTTATTGTAATAA
>LUCG01271831.1:0-11748 GCA_001633085.1 Carthamus tinctorius | reverse complement strand
TTAATTTAAATAATAATTAATTTTAATAACTAAAAATTAATATTTATTAACAATTAATATATAATTTTAATTAGTAATGGTTAATATTAATAAGGGGTATAATAGGAAAAAGTCACAAAAAACTTCTCATAAGCTACTCAAAGTAGTTTATCAAATGCTAGCTTATAAGCTATTTTTTATCTTACAAAACATGTACACAGATTCATCTTTGATTCTGACTAAAAAGGTTATAGTGATTTCTAAAAGATGATCCCAAGGTTTAACCTAATTGGCTAACAGAAATATACTTATAAGGTAATTAATAAATAGAGAAAGATTCAAATGAGAAACATAACTTTTTAAGAAAACGTGAGTAGCAATCTTAGCCACTCATATGGTCAATATATGCGGCTTTGACCGTGGTCCCCTCTTTAATAATCTCTACCCTCCCATCCCATGAATCGCGTCAATCCTCCGTGATCACGTCCACCGTAACCGAAAATGTGTGACTGAGATTGCTCATTGCTTTCTCTTAAATTGACATGCTTCTCGTATGAAGTATGACCCTCCCTCTTAATAAATAAAGATAACTATGAGTTACACCCACCATATTCGTCCATAAGCTTTCCTAGACCTATCCCAAAACAAATTCTATAGTATTATAATATATAGTTTTCTACAACTTTGATTGAAATACTCTATAAAGTGCTTTCCTGATATACATATATATCTTTATATTTTAATAATATAAGTATACAAACTTTCTCTATAAATTCCGAGTCGGGATCCTTCCCAAAATCCAAGTCGGGATCCTCCCCGAAATCCGAGTCTAGACTCTTCCCCGAAATCCGAGCCGGGATTCTCCCGAAATCCGAGCCGGATTTCCACCCAAGTCCAGGTCGGGAGTCTAGGGAGCGGGATTCGCCCAATCCCGAGTCGGGATTCCAGCATTCCGAGTCGGGAAACTCGAAACCCATAACCATTCACGTTTTTCAATCCATAACCCATTTTTTAATGCCACGGATTAGATACGAGAATCAATATTAAGCTTCTCTACAGTCAAGGAATAGAGATCTAGGAATAGAGGTCTTATTAATGAGATGACTTTGGAGAAATTCCTCTTTTAGATGAGGATCTACGATGATGATGATGCAGACCCTTTTTCCTATTTGCTTCCTTGCTCCCAGTAACACACGCGCACACACACAAATTGGAAGGTGATTTTTGCCTAAATGGCAAAATTCCCTCACAAATCCTTCTTACATACTATGGGCCAAGCCCATGTCCCTATTCCACAAATAGCCTAAGCCCATACGCTTACTATTTTTAATAAAGTTAATTTGGCAACCAACTTAATAGGTTTAATAATTTAAGACTCCCAAAGTTAGTTAAATTTAAACATTATCTAACATGTAAATTGCGGTTATTACAGTAGGGGTGAGCAACGAGACCCAAGTCTTGATATTCCCATATTAATTTATGTATTTTGGTACCGTAATCGATACCATGTTTTTTCTTTAATCACTAATTACAACTGTATTAGACTAGAATTGAAGTTCAATATCTAAATTGGATGGTTTATTAGATGACAATTTAGAATTCAATTAAATTTAATTCGTCTAATCCAATTATTCTATGCTTATTTGATGTGTAGTATTTTTTATTAAAAAAAAATACATGCATGGTTTATGAAAATGGCCAATTATTTATATTATAAGGGTTGTTTGGCAGTTACTGAATGGTTTAATGTTGAATGATTAAGTGGTCAGAATGATTAAGAGGCTCTTACGATATAGTGCAAAATGAAATATGTTGGTTTGGTAATTGTTGAATATGAAATCATGACTCTTGATGGTCAAGAGACATCCAAGATACTTAATTCATTCAGAGTGTTTTAGAACCATTAAGAGGCAGTCTAATTTTTTTGCCAAACATGATTCACCTTTTAAGATTCAAACACCACTTAAATATTGTATTTTTTTAATCTAAATACAATATCCCTTATGATTCACCTGTTAAGAGGTAAACAAACACCACTTAAATATTCAATAATAAACCGATCCAATTGATTTTGCTTATATTCTCGAAGAAGTGTAATTCCTCCTTAAACTTTACAAATATTGTATTTTTTTAATTTAAATACAATATCCCCATAGGAAATATTTTAACTCCTTGACATTGTTATATAAATAATAAAAATTTATGCCTAATTTCGATTAATTATTTTAAAGCATAATTCAACACACCAAGCTAGTGATTTTTTTAACAACCTTTTCTCACTCTAATCACACACTCAAAAGTCAAAATAAATGATACCTTAAATATTTTAAGAATTAAATAGTATAATGTTTAACAAAAATGTATTAGGTCATGGTTGATAAAAATAAACTAGCTGATAAGCTAGTTAAAATGTTAGCTTATAAGCTAATACATGTTTAAATGGATCATAAACCAGCTTATTGAAATGTTAGTTGAAGTAGTGTTTCAGTAGTTTTTTGTAGTTTTTTCCAATTATGCCCTTATTAATATTAATTATTATATCCCATGATACTATTTTGATCATTTTAAATACTCATAAACTGACTAAGCAAACTTATCAGCTATTAAATATCTTTTTTAACTTATCAGCTATTATACCCCATGATACGATATTAATTATTATACCCCAGTCCCCATGATACCATACTAATTATTATACCCATGATACCATTTTACATACGCACACGTCCCGACATGAAGTCGATGAGGTATCTGGGATCCATACGGCACCCGACTAATCATCGGCGACCATGGACCAACCCGAAAACCGATCCATGGTCAGGGTATTGCCACATGCTCACCCTATGAATCGAAACCGAGTAAACAGGGATGTCATCCACCGTCCCTCCCAACGATGTTACCGACCACTAGGTTACTAATGCTTTAATATTATTAAGTATTTTATTAGTCAACAGTTAGCTTACCAACTATCAACTAGTTTACCAAACACGATCTTAGTAGCTGAACAAGTCAGAATACATCCTATCAGGCTCTCACGTTTAAGTAATTGAATATTGGTTTTGTGTGGGATTGGTCAGGTTACATGTAGTTAAATTTTTAATCAAATTTAAACATTTAATGACATCAGCTCTCAATTTCAAATCATCCTCAACATCGGTATTCATTATTTCGGTATTCGGTACAAGGCTTTTCCCAAAAATACCGAAACAAAGCTAAAATTTTAACAGACAATGTTTTTTAAAGTTATTTGATTAATGCATATCATCTTATAAATAAAATTTATCATTTTTTAATCAAACTATATCATCTCTTAAAGTACCCAAATTTTCTCCATAACTATTTATATTTCTCTTCAGTTTTTTTACCACCATCAAAAAATTGACCCACCTATTACACATCAAAAAAATAGATGGATTCGGTATTGGTAAAGATATTTGAAACATTATAAAGGTATTTGGTTTGTAACTCGTTTTGATACATTTTACAATTTTTGGTCCTAACTAATCCTATTACTGATTTTCCCTTTCCGAAACCCAGTGGCAGATTGAGTATGTAGTGAATGGGGGGAAGGACCCCAATCTATATATAGTAAATAAGTAACCGCGCTATCACGTGTCACTGTCCGGTGAACCAGTTTCAGAATTTTTCCGCCTAAACATGTATCTGGACGTATTTTACACTTTTTGTTCATGTATGCTTATGTGATTGACATGTACTATCATTTATTTTTAAAAAAGATAAATCCCACTAATTTAATATTCTTAAAAAACAAAACAATCATTGAGTTATTAGAAAAATACTATTAATCAAATTATAATTTGAATTGCTTAAGTTAATGCATAATAAAATATAATCAAGATAATTATTGAGTTTTAACAAAATTATTTTGACTAATTAACTTTATTTTAGCATTGTTCAAGTTAATATTTGCATTGCATATAAACTCATACAACCATAAAATTGGAATCGGGCAATAGAGAATAAAATTGACAGAAAACAAGATTATTTATTAAACTGCTCAATAGCTTAAGATGCATTGTGTCGCGTCGCACACATACATATCTCGTTAAAGTATAAAAACGCGGAAATTTCATTGGTTTTTTAAGTTTATATGCTGTTCCTCTAGTATTTTGTCGCCTGGGATCCCATTAACCAAAAAACACCTCAAAATCAACTAAAAAACCAAAATAAACTCTCGAAATCAAATACAACCCTCGACAAAAAGCTCTCAAGGTTGACAGCTAAAACCTAGAAATCTCTTAAAATCAACCAATGAAAACTTTAAAAATTCTCAAAATGATGTAATTAGACTAAAAAAAGATCAAACGACTTTACAGGCATTAAATTCTACCTTGAAAATGCTTCCATTAGAAAATTTTCCTGGATCTGCATACCGCCAAGACCGAACAGATACCGAACTAATACATACTGTTTGATTTTCAGTACCACCTTTCGCTTTCAGTGTTAGTGTTACAGTTTTTTGGTACCAGTCGGTTCCGATCTCGTCCCTAGTTTGTTATGTGGTTGAAGTTGGTACACCAATGTCTATTTATGACATTTAAACACCCTTTGAGAAGCAAAGTCACGTGGTAGGTGGTCGATTTGGTTATATTTGAGGTGAACAAAATGGTAGGTAAAATGTTTGAAGATGAACAAGGGAATCGTATGGCTTTTTTCCCCTTTTATGACAATGAACAATAAATGAATATGTAAATTAAAAAAAAAATAAAGACTATATTATATGGTAGATTAAAAAAAAAATACTATATTTTAATAAAATTGGTTGACTACTAAGTGTTTGAAATATCTTATAGACAAAAGAACATAGGGCTATGTGTAACGGGGGCTTAGGTTCGACGGCTTGAAACCCGCCGGACTGGCGGGCTGCCGGTACGTCGGCATCGGGTTCAGTGGGTTGGAAGCTTTTCTCCACACCGGCGGTTTGCACACACCGCTTAGTTTGTGTGTGTGAGAGAGAGAGAGGGCTGGATACTAATCAGAGAGAGTTCCAGATGGTTAATTGTGGGGTTGGAAAAAAGCTGATGTGACAGCTGATGTGGTAGTGGGGTTGGAAGGGTTGAATACTGATAGCTAACAACTTAAAATAGTATTTAAAATCTAGACAAACTTTGTTTAATTTTAAATGTTTTATTATTTTTTAAGTTGTAACACCTTTGTTTTTGAACGTGATCAAGAAATTGCTTTTTCTTTGTTGTTATATTCATGAACCCCAATTAGACTTTATTAACTACAACAATTTTTTGTTCATGATTTATAAAATCCTCATTTTTTTATGATAATGTTCGTTTAGGCTTTGCCTAGACTACATCATTGGTAGTTAGGAAATTAAATTTCGACCGTCTGAGACTAAGTCTGACCACAAGATGCCAACGCCTGAACTCAAACCCGGGTAGATTATGAGTCATAATCTTAGATAATCTATTAGAATAAATCGTCCTTATAAGCTCTTAACAACTTTCAATCTTTGTAAACCACTGTAATAATATGATGTATAATCACCAACTTAATCGACCGAAAATTCAAATTATATTAACATGTTATTTTAATAATTAGAAGAAAATAAACAAATTGAATCTATATATAATAAATAAGTAACCGAACCATCACGTATCATTATCAGGTGAGCCGAAATCAATATTTTTCTGTCTAAATAGTAAATATATATCTGGATGCAATTTACACTTTCAGTTTATTTAGGTTTATCTGTACGCAGTTTACGCTTTCAATTCATTTAAGCTTATCTAACTGACACACAATCTTTTATTTAATTTAGTCAACTTTAAAAAACAATATTTACGTATTTAATTTGAATTGTTCAAGTTAATTAATTTTTTGCGTTATACGACTTAGAAGCTCATAAAAACAAAATTGGAATCGAAACTGACATGAAACAGGATTATTTATTAAAGTGCTCGATATCTTAAGATGTTTTGATTACATGTTTTTTACCAATAGAAAAATAAATAAATAAAACTTTATTATATAGTATTAAAAAAATAAAATAAAAACTCGGAAAAAGAATTATGGAAAAGAATTACCGCGCGAGACTTTTCCCACAACATTCTTCCGTCTTATTTTTTTATAGTAAATTACGTTTTTAGTCCTTAACATTTACTAGTTTTAACATAATATTCTACTACAGTTCTTTTATTATAGATTCGACCCTCCTGTTCACAATGGTTTAAAAATATCATCAAATCCAACAATACGAGGGGCATTTTGATAAATTTATCATTTTATCGCAACTCTGGTTACCCTGAAATCCCTGTTATTTCTCTCATTTGGCATTTCTTGCTCACCTTGACCATTACCACCAGGATCTCCTACCACCAACACCACCGGCTTCTATCATCGACAATTTGACACCACCACAAACCATAAAACTTATTATCTATAAATTAAAAGCCCTAAATCAAACACATACCATATGTAAATTTGACTGCAAGGCCATATATGCTAAATCAAAAACTTTATATTAATACATTATAATAATAGAAAAACCCTTAATATAAGCGTCTAGTTTGAATAGCAATGAGGGTGAGGAAATTCAAGGGATGCATAAGTAGAATTACGAACCACTGATATTTTCTCAAAATAATTGTGAACCATGAGATACAAAGTCGGATTCGCAAGCCCTAAGTTTCTCAAAATAATGACTCAAGATCTCAAATGTGAGTTGAAACCTAGTCATCCTTTAATTTGGACAAGGAGATATCTAATTCAATTTTTGAAAGAAAAAAAAAAAAGACAAGAACCGTGTTGACATTAGATGGGTCCTATTTAATATGTCCAAGAGACATAACACATATACAAAAACAGATCCTAACGGTTGTTTGGGTAAGCGGAAGGGAGGCTGATATGAGGCCGTTGTCTATGTGTATGTGTGTGTAACCAATAACACGAGGATTGAACGTGAAAGGGAAGAGGTGAGCCGGTGAGGTCTATTATGATCTTTTCTTAAACAACTTCAAATTTCAAATCAACTAATATACCCCTCACTTGTTACTTTGGTAAGCGTAATGTTTCAAGAATCAAGAATCTTACTCAACAAGAAGAATACAAACATCGCGAGGCCTACTTAGTAAGTGCACGAGACGAACTCTTACTCGATAATGTGTTATCGGGTTATAAATCGTAACTGTCAACCTATCTCGATGACCGATAATGTTACATCATAAGGTAGAAATTAAACCGCAAGATGAAGAGACATAAGTCAATTTATCTATTCGCAAGGGATGAATCTAAAATAAAGGAACTCTAAGGTACCAATTTTATTGAAAGTGACAAACATCATGGACTTAAAATGTAAATCTTCTATAATTTTTTTATATTATCTATTTAAAAATAAAATATAAGATTACCAACCACCGATGAAATCTCAACCGTCCATTTCTCCCTCCATAAAACCTATTTATACCCTTCAACCCCCTCATTCATTCCTTGCACTACACAGAGTCTTTCAGATCTATCTGATCTGATCTGAAAAATTCAAAACCCTAACGACCGCCATGGCTCTCACCGTCGAGAAAACCTCCACTGGCCGTGAGTACAAGGTCAAGGACATGTCCCTGGCCGACTTCGGCCGCCTCGAGCTCGAGCTCGCCGAGGTCGAAATGCCCGGCCTGATCTCGTGCCGGACGGAATTCGGACCCTCGCAGCCGTTCAAGGGCGCCAGGATCACCGGCTCCCTCCACATGACCATCCAGACGGGCGTCCTCATCGAGACGCTCACCGCCCTGGGCGCCGAGGTGCGGTGGTGCTCCTGCAACATCTTCTCGACCCAGGACCACGCCGCGGCCGCCATCGCGCGCGACTCCGCGGCCGTGTTCGCCTGGAAAGGGGAGACGCTCCAGGAGTACTGGTGGTGCACGGAGAGGGCACTGGATTGGGGCCCCGGAGGTATTAATCAAAAACTCTATATTAATACATTATACTGTATAAAGTAACGAAAAGAATCGGAGAGAATTGGAAATGGGGAGAAATGGAAATGGGGTGGGGAATTGAAATTAATCTCTTATTTGGTATCATCAAAGAAATGAAACAGAGAAACGATGGCTCTGTCGCCGGACGGCAACATCGGGCGGCAACTCTCGACAGCTACTCTTGTTGTCGGAGATGCACAGGTGGTCATCGCCGATGCCGGTGGTCGTCGGAGGTGGTATTTGGTGGTCGGCGACAATGCCGGTGGCCGTTGGGGGTCGTCGGAGGTGGTCTTTAGCGGTCGCCGCCGACGCTGTTGGTGGTCGGCGGTCTCGGAGGTGGTCGTTGGCGGCCGCCGCTGACGCCGGTGGTCGTCAGCGGTCGTTGACGCCAGTGGTCGTCCGCGATCGTTGGAGGTCGTCGGAGCCGGTCGTCGCAGGTGTAGGTGGTACTCGGTTTGAAATTAAACAACATCAGACACCAACTCTCTTCATTTCTCCTCAAAATGGAGAGAATTGCATTTCTCTATTTTTACGCTACAATGAATTCGTAGAGAATTCCATTTCTCCGCCCAAAATTATGCCAATTCTCCCAAACAAGAGATTCACATCCATTTCCATGTATCTGCTTCCAAATCTCTGTACCAAACAGCTCCTTAATACAGAGTTTTTAATTGATATATAGGTGGACCGGACTTGATCGTGGACGACGGAGGCGATGCGACGCTTTTGATCCACGAAGGAGTGAAGGCGGAGGAGGAGTTCGCGAAGACAGGGAAGCTGCCTGATCCGAGCTCGACCGATAACGCCGAGTTCCAGATCGTGTTGTCGATCATCAAGGAAGGCTTGCAGAGCGATCCGAAGAAGTACCACAAGATGAAAGATAGGTTGGTAGGCGTATCGGAGGAAACCACCACCGGCGTTAAGAGGTTGTACCAGATGCAGGCCAATGGCACCTTGCTGTTCCCCGCCATTAACGTCAACGATTCCGTTACTAAGAGCAAGGTACGGTTTTAGAGAATTCTCTACATTTGGAGTTTTTTTCGTATTTTCTGTATTCTAGAGAACATTACAGGGAAAAACTGTTGGAGCAATACAGAGAACAAAACCTTTATTTTATTTATTTTAGAGAAGCTGTTGGAGATGCCGTGATCAAGATCATGATTTTCATCTCTAATGTCATTACAATCACAATTTGGACCTTGTTTTCGTCATGATCGCAGTTCGATAACTTGTACGGATGCCGCCACTCCCTCCCCGACGGCCTGATGCGCGCCACCGACGTCATGATCGCCGGAAAGGTCGCCGTCATCTGCGGCTACGGGGACGTCGGCAAAGGCTGCGCGGCCGCGATGAAGCAGGCCGGGGCCCGCGTCATCGTGACCGAGATCGACCCCATCTGCGCCCTGCAGGCCCTCATGGAGGGCCTCCAGGTCCTCACCCTCGAGGACGCCCTCTCGGAGGCCGACATCTTCTGCACGACCACCGGCAACAAGGACATCATCATGGTCGACCACATGAAGCGGATGAAGAACAACGCCATCGTCTGCAACATCGGCCACTTCGACAACGAGATCGACATGCTCGGGCTCGAGTCCTACCCGGGCGTGAAGCGGATCACGATCAAGCCCCAGACCGACCGCTGGGTGTTCCCCGAGACGAAGACGGGGGTCATCGTCCTCGCGGAGGGGCGGCTCATGAACCTCGGGTGCGCCACGGGGCACCCGAGCTTCGTGATGTCGTGCTCGTTCACGAACCAGGTGATAGCTCAGCTCGAGCTGTGGAAGGAGAAGTCGAGTGGGAAGTACAAGAAGGAAGTCTATGTGTTGCCCAAGCATCTTGATGAGAAGGTGGCTGCACTTCATCTTGGGAAGCTTGGAGCCAAGCTGACCAAGCTGAGCCAAGACCAAGCCGACTACATCAGCGTGCCAGTTGATGGCCCATACAAGCCGGCTCACTACAGGTATTGATTGAGGGTAGTTTGGGAAAGGGGGGGATCATGAGAAAATACTTAATTGAATTTATTATGTGGTGGGGTGGGGTGGAGGGGTAGTTTGGGAAAGTTGGTTGGAGAGAATTGATTGGTTTTGTTGAAGAGAGACCATCAATAATGAATAAGGGTGGAGTATGTATTAAGGTGGTGTAAAAACATTATATATAGTTTTGTTATTTCCATTTTATATTTTTATTCACAAGATGAAATGTGGGCCCCACACCTTTTCGGTTTACGACATTTATATACGATAAGTACTCACGTATAAGGCTCGTATTCGGTGAAGTTTGAACTCTTGAATGATCGGTAGTAAGAAACTATGCTCTCTATGACAACGCCGTACAACTAAACTGTGCTCTATTTTCAAGTTACAATCCTGTGTACGAGTAAACATGACTCTACTGATAATCTGGACACCTCAAAGCTAACAATATATTTAAATAGAATTTGAGATCATGTAAGACCTGTTTTCATAAAATCCGTGAGACCAGGTTTTTACACTTGAACTTCACAACAACAAAAAAAAATATTGTGAAAGTTACCGTAAAGTTTCAAGTATAAAAATTTGTCACACGAAAACTTATTTTGCATTTTAGAGGTTTGGAACCAATACATCACATTTTTAGGAACCAATACACCATATTTTTTGTAGAATGTTGTGAGATGAATACTCACAAACTAGATAATTCTTGGGTCCTTGGAATATTTAAGGTTGCCCATATATATATATGAGAGAGAGACAAATTAAATAAGAACCATAAAAAGATAATAAACTTACGAGAATCGATTAAAAAAAATTGACATGATCTTTTTCATCTTTGATTTAAGGTATTGTTTCATGGGCCGGTTCAAGGGTGAGTTCATGGGCTGGTCAGTAGGACCGATTCATGGGCACGGAGATTAATCGGTGCACGTTTGGATCCGGAAAACCCCAGAACGTGTGTGTGAGTTATCTCTGCCGTTCAATATATATACTCTCTCTCTCTCTTCCGGCTGAACCAAAGAGGGGGGTATATTAGGAAACACCAAATGAGGGTTAGATATACACTCCCACACAAAGGTATAATATCAATTGCTTACACTCCAATAGATATATAAATTAATTTATACAAAATCTCTAGAAACCATCTTCCAATACAAACAACCAAATTCAACTTGGCTATTATAAGCAAAATCACTTGATACAACAATTCTATTTCCACCATAGTAACATACACTCCAATCCCAACCCCCATTACAACACAGGAAGATGCAACATTGTTGTAATCCAACAAGAATCAAGATCTCAAGATTCCTCCAAATCAAAGGGTGCATATATGCAGGAAGATGCAACATTATTGTAATCCAACAACAATCAAGATTTCAAGATTCCTAACTAAAGAGTGTATAGATAAGAAGATGCAACATTATTGTAATCCAACAAGAGTCAAGATCCCAAGATTCCTAATTAAAGAGTGTGTATATATATATAGAGAGAGAGAGGTTCATGCGACAAACATAACTTTTTAAGAAAAAATGAGGAGCAATCTTAGCCACTNTCCCATGAATCGCGTCAATCCTCCGTGATCGCGTCCACCGTAACCGGTCAAAGCCGCCTTTATTGACCGGATGAATGGTAGAGATTACGTCTCTACTTCTTATTTTTTTAGCACTTCTCATTTGAACCTTCCTCTATATAGTATTAGAGGAACATTATTGTTATCCAACAAGAATCAAGATCTCAAGATTCCTAATTAAAGAGTGTATATATAAGAAGATGCAACATTATTGTTATCCAACAAGAATCAAGATCTCAAGATTCCTAATTAAAGTGTGTGTATATATATATATATATAG
>LUCG01271748.1:0-10399 GCA_001633085.1 Carthamus tinctorius | reverse complement strand
GGGGAAAGCGAAAAGAGGTTCTGAAGCGCTTTTGCCAAAAAACAAACACCACCTAAATGAACGTGTATTTTAATTAGAACGGGTAGGTTTGAAAAAGACAAAAAAATTGGCTTTTTGCATAGAGCTCCCTCCTAAAGCTAAGATTACTAAATAAGCAACTATTTATATTATTAAGCCATTACCAAACAATCAAGTATAATTGGCCGAATAAGCTGTAAGTCTCATTAAGCCCTTTAAGTTGCTAACAAATAGACCCTTAATTTAAAATTTTCAATATGTTCCACAAGTAAATATATAAATTTTTCAGGTGGTTTACTGAAATTCTAGTATTTGTCAGTTTATTTCAGATTATACTAGAATCTCCATCGTTTTCGTTCGTTGACATCTACCTTCTCTTATGCTAGCAACATTACGTCCATTCATTAAAACACCATTTATTATTGAAACTGCCCTTAGACTTAACATAACTAAGACTTAAGGGCGTTGGCTAATGTGTAGTTTGTTTTTTAAGAAGTCTGAAGTCTGATTTTGCATTTAAAAAATACGAGGTGAATGATGCATCTCTTAAAATTTCAAAGGACGGTAAGAGGTTTTCAAAAACAAATAGTCCTAAGTCTTCAAACCTCTTAATTTTCAGATTTAAAAAGTTTTAAGAGGTATTTACTTTAAAACAAACAACCCCTAAATGTTTACTAGGGTAAGGGCTTATCCATGTCATTTACTTTATCGATCGTCCATGATGAGTACCATGGAGCTTACCCAGTAAAAGGCAAGGCAAGAAGTCATGGACCGAGACTCTTACCATAGTAAGTGTGAGAATGACTCTTATCCGGTAAACGTTTACCGGGTTTAAAATGCTTATCAACAATCCGGTTTCAAGGTCAAGGATGTTACACATAAAGGTGGTTAAATGTTAATCTCTTGACAGTAAACATTTATCCGATAAGAATTGATACAGCTTGGTTTCGAGCGTTAACGAAAATTTTTAAAAGAAGAAAACGTACTCGAAAGAAGAATGGAATTTGGCAACAAAAGTTGCAAAACATGCGTAACCTCGCGACGCGAGCTGGTCTCTGGTCGCTTTCCATAACAAATCGGCAAGGAAGATATTTTTTATCTATTTATTTAAGTATTTTATTAGTTAAGAATGATGATTTAGTTGTAATTATCAATTGGGTATTTATTATTTAGTTTTAGGATTTATCTAGTTTCCTTTTAATTTAGTTTTCCATAATTATCTAGGATTATTATTTAGGTTTTATAATTTAGGATTAGATTTTAATTCCTTAGTTATCTTTTAATTTTAGGATTATATACAAGGTTGATTGCTTTCATTGTAATTCAGATTATTTTTTATTAATACAGTACTTCTCTTTGATAGTTTAGAGTTTTATCTCTAGTTTTGAGATTTTCTCAGTTATCGTTAGCTCTTTCGCTTGAAAGTTTTAGTTATTTTGGATTAGACGTTTGTCCATCTGTTCCGCGTATTCCCCGTTGCATCAATAATTTGGTACACAACCCCTTAATCTCTTCGATATTGTTTATTATTGGATATGACGTGCTTATCTTGATGTTATCTCAACGTCACATCAACTTTTCTCTTTCCTAACCAATTTACTCTAAAGTGGAGTACACCCTAACTACCCTAAACAAACCTAATCTTTTTCCCACTTCTTTTTAATTCTTTTATTTATACATTTAATTATTTTAATAAAACAAAATATTCATATATTACTTAATAATTAAAACATGATAAATAATAATAAAAAATTCATAACATTCATTAAAAATTAAAAATTAGAAAACACTAAAATCTTCCAAAAGATGTGGTCTGGCGGAGACACCCTAACCCCGGGTCCCATTCGACCGACGCCACTCTACCTCCATGAGCGCGTCCCTGGCAACCCTTTGTCCCGGTCTCCCGCAGCCGGTTGGAATTAAACCCAGGACCGTATCTTCCAAATAAGTCCCCAAACTGCGAGCCCCATAGGCATTTGCGAGGTGGAGGTACCGATCAAATATTTAGTAGTGCAAGGATCGAACCTTTGACCTCAAGGAAGCCAAGGGACAATCTTACCACTAAAATCTAATATTAAAAGTTATGCAATTTTCTAATTCTCTCCTTCGCCAAAGTAGCCGCCAAAATATCTCCGTAAGGTGATCATGCGGGGTGCAGAAAACTCGAATTCTTTATCAAATCGGTCTTGTAGTTGTAGTTCCAACTGTTTTTCTTCCGGTTCAAGTTTCTTCATTTTGTAATTCATGTTATTCTCAGTATGATGGTTGAACGAGCTTATTTGACTCAACAGATGAGTAACACTTCCGTTTGGAGTCGACTAAGTCGTAATAGTCGTTGATGCCCTCTTTGCCTTGTTCCTCCCGATAGGTCGTTGAAGCTCCTCTATCTCAACCTGGACGACTTCCTCTTCATCGCCATCATCATTGTTTAAGTTAAAACAAGCATCGGAAGACCCGGAAGTTTTGCTATGTTTTGAAGCCCGAGATGTATTTTTTGCCATCGTTGGAATTGGTTTCCATTTTAGACATTTTTTGAGGACCTCACAAGCTTTTTCATTGCTGAAAGGAACCCCATTGTTATCCTCTCAATATTGGTAGTGTGCTGTTTGTAAAATATCGGCTTCACTTGTTGGAGGAAGTTCGTAATTACCGAGAAGAAAACCTTGTTGTCCCTTGATATGTAAATTGTTGCGGATTATAACATTGTTGTTGAAATTGTTGGTAATTCGCGTCCATTTGCGAAATATAACCTTGTTGAGCAAATGCTAGAAAGCCAAGGTTCAGGTCTTGTTGCTGAAATTGTTGGAAGCCAAAAGTTCGGGTCTTGTTGCGGTGTACCCAAACTTTCTCGTTTGGTTATGGCATGATGTAAGTGTGGTGTTTGAATTCATGATAGTTTTATGAGATGAAATAATGGAAGAAAGTATTGAGTTTTTTTGTGTGAAAAAATGAAGGTGGTAAAATGTGCATAATTTAAAAAAAAAATTAATGAGAAGTAGGCGTTGGTTAATTTTTCATTTTTTTTTGTTTTACCGCTTAAAAACGGTCAAAAAATTAGAGAGGAGGGAACCGTTCGGGTGTACACACCCGAACCCCACAATGAAGGGGATGTACCGGTGTGTACATCGAACCTGGAAGGCCCGAAAGCTAGCCGAAGCCCTCAGCCGAGGACGATATGCTCCACTTTAGTAAATGCAATATTTTATTTTTGTGTATCTTTTTAAGATCTTGATGAAAAATTTAACGTATGTGCACCCATGATTTAGTCATCACGCTTTATTGTATTATCATGATTCATGTGGCTCTAAAAGTTGTGATACCACCTTCTTCCAAAATGTGATTTTTAAGTCTTTAAGAAATATTTTTAAAATAAAATAAGGTTTTGGATTATTTTTTTAATTCCAATAGATTTATCAAAAGATGTTTTGAAAATAGAAAAAACATGGCATAAGAAGATAAAAATCCTTAAATTTCAAAAATTCTAAAAATTTAATCTTTAACAGAAAGATTTTTTATTTATTTATTCGAATCAACCAAATTAAATATATTAATGAATTATTGGCTAAGGTAAAAATCCTTAAATCTAAAAAGTTTTAAAAGGTTTAATGCTTAGTAAAAGCAACTTTTTCTATTTATTCCAATCGACCAAATTAAATATATTATATGTGTGATGAGTTGTGACAAAAAGTTCAGTAATCAGCACCTGGATTACCATTATTGGTTTAAACATCTTTTTTTCTAGAAAATAGATGTAAAAACAAAAGATAGGCCCCAAATGATCATGCTTACAAAGACATAAATACCATTTTCTTTTTGTTAAAGTAAAATTTGGATGGAAAAGGTAAACGTGAAACACAAAAAGGCATAACATTGATGCTAAAGACTTGGCTGATAGAGCATTAATTACCTATTTACAATCATGATTTGCAGTTATTTTTCCAATCAGTATAACCAACAAGATTCACGACATTGAAGAATTTAATGCCATATAGATTTAACTTTTTGAAAGATATGATTTACTTTTGTTTTTTGAACGACATATTACACATATAACATACTCCTAAAATCTAATCTTAAATCTACACCAGTGTCCACCACGACGGGACTCGAACTCGCAACCATAACGAAAGGGGACACCTTATAAACACTTCAAATGCCGCTGGGCTACAAGTCCGTTGGCAGATAGGATTTACTTATTGAACGGTATTTACGAAAAAAACATATGCTTTCACAAGTGTTATTGTAATTTTAAGAATTGTAACTACATTAGATAATATTTGATTAAAAATAACAACAAAGTAATTATATATGTATCATGTCTTTTTATTACAAAGCATCCAAAAGAGTGTTGTATGCTTTTCTATAGTAATGAAATATTTGTTTTTACATATGGATGACAACATTAAGACAAGAAAAGGTAGTAACGAATGTTGTGATGAATTTAATTGATGTGATTGAAATGATATTTAAGACATTGAGTTCAACCACAATTGAGCCCAATGCCACAATACCTTAAAATGATTGCACCCATCTATCTATCCATCAAGAGAAGTGATATTTTTGATACAATAATTTCTTCCAAATGTGTGAACAGATTGAGAATGTGAGAAGAGATTTTATTTGAGGGAGTTCCGATTCCAATCGGAAATGGGCTTGGTTAAAGTGGGTGTCTGTCTTAAAGAAACTTTGTATGGGAGGTTAGGGGTGGGTAGTCTTTGAGCAACTAATTAATTTGACTCCTCTAGGGAACTGGTGGTGGCGCTTTAAGACATGCAAGGAGGATTTATGGGTTCGGGTAATAAAAATCATTTTTGGTGATGATGGGGATCTTGGGATCTTGAGGAGGAGTGATCGAAGCTCTAATAGTTTGCTTGGGTTAGTGGGAGCTTGGAGGGTATTTTGCGACTATATAGGGACTTGGATAAATTTGGTGTTTTTTTCTCGGACTCCTACGGGAATAGAATCGGAAATGGAGAGGGTACCTAATTTTAGAAAGGCAATGGTTGGGAAACTTTTGGCTTTGCAAGTTATTCCCGAGACTCTTCAGGTTGGAAGTTGTTAAGGATGTATCGGTTCTAAATCGAGTAGTGAGCGTGGGTCATGGGAATGGGATCAGAATCCAAGGGAGAGACTGATTGATGACTTGAAGGAGTTAAATTCCTCACTTAGTAGCATTGTATTCGACCATGAGATGAGGAGTATTGGGTTTGGTGGCTTAGTGAGGATAGGACCTCCATGGTTAAATCGTTGAGGTGCTTAATTAAAGAAAAAACTTTGTAGGTTCCTGGGAACTTTTCACAAACGCAATGGATCACGCTTATTCCAAGGAAAGTTTGCATCTTCATTTGGTGACTTAGCTCGGGAAGAATTTCGATACGAGCGATTCTTCATACTAAAGGTTTGGGCCTCGACTATACTCTTTTGCCTGTGTTGCAAGAATGAGATTGAGACTATTGAGCATTGTTTCCTGAAATGCCCGCATAGTCTTAAACTATGGAACGATGTTTTTAGATGGTGGAGTTTGAACTTATCGGCTTCATTTTATTTCAATGATTTGATGAAGGATGCAGTCTTTCTTGTCATCTCGAGCTCAAAGCGCTACCTGTGGAAAGTTGTAGATCACTCTCTACTCGATTTGGTGCTACCGAAATAATTGAGTCCCCTTTAACAGGTTTTGAGACCAAAGCAACCATTTCTTTTGGCAAACGTCTTTTGTTCCAATGGATTTCCAAGCACGCAAAGGTCTTCAACATGTCATGGGTAGATTGGTGTGGGGGTCTTTGGCTTTGAAGGATAGGGACGGTATTCATTTTTAAAGTGTTCTCTCATTGGCTTTTCTTTAGCTTGGGTTCCTTGTTTGTCTTTACCTTGGGTTCCTTCTTTGTCTGTCGCATAGGTGGCTTGGTTTTTAAGTGCCTTTGAGTGTTATGGTTGGTTGTTTTAGTTTTGTCTTTAGGTCTTGGTGGTAGTGTATTTCGTCTTTCTTACTTTTGTTTGTTTTGGATTGGTTCGAACTTCTACGTCTTGCAAAACTTTCTTTGTACTGTTTGTTTCTACTAAATTGTTGGCCTTTAAAAAAAATAATTTCTTCCAAATGGGAGTAACCAATTAAGTGGTTCGTGGGAAAAAAAGCTATGCAATCTCTCTCTCTCTCTCTCTCCTTTGCATATATATAGGGTTAGGTTTATCGTTCACATGAGACCAACATGTTTTCGTGAGATTCGTTAGACCAAACTTTTACACTTGAAACTTCACAGCAAATCCTTGTGAAGGTAAAAAAAACCTGAACCTTCATAGCAAAACGATGTGAATGTTACTTTCACAGTGTTCTGTTGTGAAGTTCAAAGTGTAAAAGTTTGGTCTCACGGGGTCTTATAAAAATGTGTTGGTCTCACATGATCCAAAGTCTATATTATATATATATATAGAGAGAGAGAGAGAGAGAATCGATCAAATACAAACCACTCTTAGGCCATGCGTTATGGGAGCGGGTTCGGCAACGGGTAAGCTGCAGTAGGGCGGGAACACCAAAATGGCTAGGGCGGGTTCGGTAGCCGGTTGGAGCCATCGGGTTCTAGAACTCGACGAGTAAAACCCCACCCCACCCCCTTTCTCTCCCTTCTTTCTCTCTATCTCTTTCTCTCTCTTCTTTATTTATTAGTTTAATAAAATAAAAGTGTGGGTAAGATTGGGTTGGGTATAACTAAGGTTGTAGGAAAAGGGAAGGGAAGGAAGAATAATGTGGCGTTGATATGGTATTAGGTATGGGAAGGGAAAAGGGAAGGTATAACTGATAACCTTAAAATACAAACTGTGCAAAATATGAATTTCATTGGTTAAATTAATGAAATTGTTTAATATGATGAAATTATGTTATCTATTTTTTTGATGAAATTATTTCATATTTTAGTGTTTTTAGGTAAAAATGAAATTATTTCATGTATTTGTTCATTCCAATGAAATTGTTTCATATAATTTTCTTATTCTCATGAGACGTTTTCATTTCTACATAAAAAATAAAAATATATGAAACAATTTTCTTAAGAAATTTTTCTTATGAAATATTTTCATCAAATTAAACAAACTTTTAAAAAAATTCATTAATTTCACCACTTAATCGATGGTTTGTAATTTTATAATCTAAGAGTGGCTTGTAAATGAACTCTCCCATATACATATGAAAGTTTCGTTAGAAATCCAAATTAATTGGGAACTAGGAACGGTTCATGACATATATCCGTCTTTAGTGCAATACTAAACAAATGAGTAATTTTGGCGGATACTTCTGGCGGAAAAATCTATAAGAAATATTTCCAGCGGATTTCCGATGGATTTCTGGCAGATGTTAATTTAATACAACGTTGACTTCCGTCGGAAATCCGCCAAAAATATTTCAGAATTAAAATCAATAAAAGTTTTTGACGGATTTCTGACGATTCTAGTTTTTTATTTTAATTTATTAATTAAATATAATTAATAAACAATTTCCGCCAGAATTCTGACGGGTTTGAATTAATTATTTTAATTAATTATACTTGGACGGAAATCCGTTGAAAATATTAATATTTTTCTTAATATAGAAAAATTTCTAACGGATTTTTAAAAGAATAGTTATTTTTTTTAAATCCGTCGGAAATATTAATATTTATTTTTAAAAATAGAAATATTTCCGACGGATTTCCGGTAGATTTAAAAAAATAAATAAAATATATTTTTGAAATCTGCCGAAAATACTAAATTATTTTTTAAAAAATAGAAAACATTTTTGGCAGATTTCAAAAAAATCCCATTATTATTTTAAATCCCTCGGATTTCCACTAAAAATATTAAATCTCTTAAAAAAAGAATAAACACTTGAGACGGATTTTTAAAATTTTAATTTATTATTTATTTTTTTTAAATCTGTCAAAAATATTAACTCCTTTTAAAAAAAATTACACATTTATAATAGATTTCTCGTGGATTAAAAAACTAATTTATTTTTGTTTTCAAAAATCCGCCAGAAATCCGCCAAAAATATTAAATCCGTTTTAAGAAAAGAATAAACATTTCCGGAGGATTTTAAAAAAAATTAACTTATTTTCTATTTTTTTATAAACCGTCGGAAATATTAAATCTTTTTTAAAAAAGAATAAACATTTTCAGCGGATTTCCGACGGATTTTTAAAAATCTTAATTTAGCTTTTATTTTTTAATGTATCTAGGTAAGTTTTAACCGATTTAGTTGGACTTTGATGAATCTAGGTGGAATTGATGAATCTAGTTTGAGTTTTCTTCGGTCTAGTTGGGCTTTGATGAATCTAGTTTGGGTTTTCTACGGTCTAGTTGGACTTTGACGTATCTAGTTAGGTTTCAATGGATCTAATTGTGTTTTAATGGATCTAGTTGGGGCATTTGATCGATTTTCTTAGGCTTTTTGGATCTAATTGGGCTTTGTGAGACACTGTTGGTGGAAGAACGTGAGTTATTGCTTTAATTTTGGGGTTAATATGCTTTTTTTCATATCGGTTTATTGCTAATCCAATGTCAAATGTCGGGATTATGGATCATGGTGGAAGGTATGCTGAGAGGGGAAGAGAGTTTGCACTCCCGTTAGGGTATTTAGTTTTAATGTAATATATTGGACACATTAGCGAGACTTTGTACTTCGATCATATCTCGCTCATCCAATCAATGAAGGCAATTCAAGACACCCTTGATAGCCAACAAACCAATCTACACTTTTGATGTTTTGAGTTTTCGCAACCGCTAACTATATCTTGGTCTAAATCAATGTTGAACGTGGAAAACATTAACATTTGATTGATTCTTTTTATTGTCATTATAAGTATCCAAATGACAATGAAAATTTTATGTTGGCATCTCAGACAAGACTTCAAAAAACCAAGTAATTAAACTTCTGTCTACCTAAAGCATGCATCAATTCATCTAAGCTATGACAGAGGACTTAACTGGTGAGGAACTTTTCTTCTTTGAGGCAATTAAGTATGTTTGAATTTTGTGTGTGTGTGTGTTTATGTATGTATATGTTTTGACTTACTGTTTACTTCTTCAGGTGTGAATTGTGATCTACAGTCACCGTAAGATGCACTACTAAAGTGTGTGACTGTTTGATACCTCCAAAATTATACATGTTTTGGTCGTGCTAATTCGTTAGACTTACCCCCATTTCTACCCATTTTTGGTACGTTTTACTTCCGAAAGGCTTTGTTTCTCAGTTTTGCAAGTTTGGAAGGCACTTGGAACACAAAGTACGAAAAAGGCGAAAAAGCACAAAAATGGACTTTTTGTAAACATAACACTTTCACGATCGCGAGATATGCTACACTTTGAAGAAAATTCATTGCTTTTAGAGTTTGGCGTCGTGAAAGAAGGATCTAGCGTTGCGAAAAGAGTCAACTAGGATTGGAAGCTTCCAGAATATTCAAGAATAGAGTGGAATCATTAATTTGGGAAGCAAATCAGGGCCTCGCGTCGCGAAGCCCAGCCTCGCGATTGCGAGGTGGCCGAATCTGCCTTTAAATACAGTCTTCTGCCTGCCATTCAGAAAAAGCACATATATTAGAAAAAATACAGAAAATCCAAAGGAGAGTTCAGAGTTCGAATCCGGAGGAGGAGAAGCGTATGAACCTACATTTGAAGACGGTGCTTAAACGCAGTGAAACATCACCGGTTTACACCCGAAGTCGTCTTGCTGGTGCCCTATCTTCAATTGCTGCACGGTCTGCTTAATGTGTTCATACATTTATCATTATGGTTTAATGTGTACACCCGGAGTCGTCTTGCTGGTGCCCTATCTTCAATTGCTGCACGGTCTGCTTAATGTGTTCATACATCTATCATGTTCTTATTATCATTATGTTTAGTGGCTAGTACTCTTATAGTGCTTGCTATGGTTTGATGAACTTAGATGATGGTTTGACTTTGATATTTATTTAATAGATTTATGACTTTTGAATGTTTGTCTTGTGATTCCTATCTATTGGTTTTAACTGTGGCTACTTGAATTCATTGTTTGGGTTTATTTGTTATCTGATAATTAATGAATAGACTCCTATTGGTCAATCAACCTCCCTTACCTTTCACTTTTGTGACGTGGTAAGTAATCGCTTTGGATTGAAGTGGATTGGATACNGGGTCCTACGACTTGGCCATAGATAGGGTAACCAGTATCTGGATTTACATCCTTATACTGTGGGGTGGATGACCTTTCGGTTGACAACCACATCATATTCTTAGGGTGCTTATGATTAAATTCCTACAATCGTCATTTATCTAAAGCTTTCATTAATAAAGTCAAACCATCTGAAAAAGATTATTAAATAACCATAGTGAGTACTTGCTTCTCTTTATAAAAAGTCTTAATCTTTGTTTACTTGCT
>LUCG01271738.1:0-20837 GCA_001633085.1 Carthamus tinctorius | reverse complement strand
ATGTGGCGCTGATGTGGCAGCTGGTATGAGTGGTATGAGTGGTATGGCTGCGGATGGCCTTAGTAATAAAAAAGCCAAACAGGACAGCCTCATCTCATATAGGGTCAAGTATGGGGGTGGGTCCCATCCAATAGGACCAAGGGGGTCCACACCCTTCTCAATTTTGGTGTCAGTATTCAACCCACCCCCCAAACCTTGTTCTATAAGTATGGCCCACTGCCCAAACCCCCAAACCCCCCATTTTGTTTTGCTAAAATCATCTCTTTCTTAACTTCCAGACCCTTCTCTCTCTCTCTCTCTCTCTGGCTCTCCGATCGAACTTCTGTTAGCCGGATTTTCTACCGTTGGCCGCTGATTTAACTTACATCTTACCTGGAAGATCTACTAGTTCATCGAATTTTGTAGGTAATCTTATTTACGTTTCGTTTTGCTCTGATTTCTTTACTACTATATAGCCTGTTCATGTATGGAAACTTGATTCTGAAAGCGAACATGATTTTGCCGATTGATTGTTTTGTATATTTGTTGCAAGCTGGAGGAGTAACTGCGCTTTGATGTTGTTTGAAAGCATGGTCTTTTCCGTTATTGTTCTATTGCGTTTATTTTTTTCTGTTGGGTTGTGTTTGTTCTATCGCTTGTGATTGTTTTTCATCCATATCGGAGGATAGGATCAATTCATCAAGCTGTACTTTTTTCATGATTAGTTGTACCTTGGCGTTTTTGGATTCAAAATTTGGGCAATCGGAACCTCTATCTATTCGACTTGGTTCCTCGTTTGTCTTTGAGATCAAATCAGTTATTTTTCAAGTTCCTCATTGATGTGGAAGTTAATTCAAATTCATCTAATTGTTCGTTACTTTTGAAGTTGAAAGATGGCCTTTTTGACTGTTTTAAGTGAAAAGAAAAACATCTCTCTTGTTTTTCTTTCCTTTTCTTTGTTGTAGTTTATAGTATGTACTTTTGAGAAGAGGGATTTACCCTTTTAGCTGTAAAAAGGGGAACAATTTAAAGAGACCTAATATTTGTAGGACAATATGGCGCAGTTTCAGAACCAGGAACTTGAGTATATGATTAATGATGAATATTATGATATGACCGATTTTGCGGACACCTCTGTTGAAGAAACGGACAACCAATTGAATAGAAGTTGCGCTGCTGATTCAATGGACTCGGATTTCGAGGACGACTTTGAGCAGGTATCATCATGCTTTCAGAGTGTATATACCAATATAAGTGCAATAGTTTCTTGAAATTCTTGGCCTTCATTTCAGGATGTCTTTGGGAACATGAAATGTATGGAAATATAGTCCCAGCAATGCTTTTAATGTGTTCAATCAAAATTCAAAACCATATCTTGAAATTGTTGCTCATTCTTTAGTATATGCTGCTCATTGTTTTGGTGATTGAGGAAGGTTTTTTCTTTTTCCTAATTTATTAGAGCAAGCCAAAGACGGATACATCAGCTGAGGAAGCTAGAAATGGCAAGGATATACAAGGAATTCCTTGGGAGAGGCTAAATTTTACAAGAGACAAGTACCGCGAGACAAGATTGAGGCAATACAAAAATTATGAGAACCTTCTGCACTCTCGTGAAGATTTAGAGAAGGTGTGTTTGATCGAATAATTCAACAAGTTGTTAATACTTATATTAGAGCTATGTGACCTACGTATAGTTTAATAGTTCTATGCTGTATTTTTTTTTTCTTGCCTGTAAGCTAATAGATATTAGGAATTAGATGTAGAAGTTGTGGAACTTCAGGGAAAAAATATTTAAGTGTCTGCATACAGAAGGGAATAGATCAATCCTGATCTGATCCTTCATGGATTCCCACTTTTTTGTAAGTGATAAGTTGTGACATGCACATTCTCACATTTTGTTTCTATCAGACCAAACCGAACAAACCTGGTAAATCCCTCATGGAGTCATGGAGTAGTGTTATGTTTTTGGTTGGCTGTGGAAGGTTTTGTGTGTTGCCCCATTGCCATTGCTTTCTTTAAGTTAGGGTCTTATTATCTTTTATGCTCAGTGGTAGCTTACCTTGTTCTTTTTTTAATGATATTGTTGATAGGAATGCAAACAAGTAGACGAAGGCCACACTCTTTATGATTTTCAGTACAATACAAGGATTGTCAAGCCGACAGTTGTGCATTTTCAGGTATAGACTTCACTGCTGCTTTGAGTTCATTTTCAATGAAGGGGTTTACTGTAGCCTGTTTATGCTTGTTTGGCGTGATTTATTGTTTTCTTTTGGCTCTGCATTCCACTAGATAGAAAGTATGTCGTATTGAAGTACTATCACACTATGCTTTATTTTGTATAGAAGATTTTCGTCCCTTCATTCTTTGAGTTTGTGTCGCATCATGCATAGACTTGCTTAACAAGATAGAGTTGTCAGCTATTTTTTATATGGTGGTATTTTGTTTGTCTGTTTCGCATTCACTCTTTTCTTCTCATTCTTCTTATTTTTTGTTGTCCATATCTTATTTATCCTCTGAAATGCGTATAATTTGGGTCACACTTGCACTTGTCTTGTGGTGGAGCATACAGTCATGATGGTTTTTACTTGTGTTTCATGGTTGTTTTCAGTTGAAAACCTCTCCATTACACAAGCCACTAGGATACAAGTGGCAGATTGAACATCTTTTGATCTTTTTATGTTGGTGGTGATTTGGACCACATCTTAACTAAAGCTGACTCCATTAGCAGCTATTGTTGTTTAGAATATTAGTGATGCTTGCCGTCCGTTACACTGACCTGCACCCAAAGTTCTTCTAACTTTAGATATTTTATGGCAACTTACTGTTTCTGTTAGTATTCACAACTGGCAGTTCAGTTGCGGAAATTAGTTTAACTTTGACAGAGAAGAGCTTGCTTTTGGACTTCCTTTTCAATTTATAGTTTTTGCCCGGCTCCACTGAGCCGGGTCCTGTATTTACTGAAATCTTTTTGTGCAGATTAAGATAAGTGCCCTTATGTCATGAGAGTTTTAAATAAAATCACGAGATCTATGTTTCGAAGGTGCAATCCTGAAATTGCGCAAGTTGGTTCCCAAACAGCTGACCATTTCTTATGCTATGTCGTGGACATGGAAGCATTGGGGAGGTATAACTTGGCTTTCTGAGATATGCATTTTGTTTAAGTCATGGATGCGCTGCTGATTTGTTTATGTAATGCTTGAGTTTTATCATTTTATTGTACCATCTGCTAACAAAGATTTGGATGCAGTTATGGACCCCGAGGGTGTTGTACCTTGTTAACATTGTAGGTTGTTTTCTCACATAGTGTGAGCATAATGCTCACAGCATTAACTCGATATCGTCTGGAACTGGATGATTTTATCTAGTCAAAATTCTTGGAAATGGTTACAGAATGCATTTGAGCAAAATTCTTATTTACTGTCTCGTTTCTCACTAGGCTGCGAGATATGGTTTTTTCCACAATTAGTTTAAGGCTTTAAGCAACATCAAGGTTAGCAATTCCTCCTCTTCCTGCCAAAAAGAGCAAATGAGGAAATAAAGACAAATAGTTAGTATGGACTTGCTAGACTTAAGGACTATGTAGGACTATCAATATTGTTGGAAATGCACAAAAACAGCATCACTCATCTCATGTTTGAGGTTCTTTCTTCAGTAGCTATTTGGGTTGCTTTGTCATGATGGTCTAGTGTCGAGCAGTGTTCCAAACGGTAGGAGTGCTGACAAGGAGATTCAATATCTTTTCTGAGTCTGTTGTTGGTGAAGTTGCTTTGTTATCCTGGTATCCTGAATAACTGCTACATTAGCTTTTCAACTGTAACATTGGTATAAAGAGAATGTAAACCACTTCATATATAGAGGTGTGTACATGCCTTTTCTGTTTGCTTTTGCCTAAGCCTGCATTGGTTGGTTTAGTTTTGTAATAGGCTTCTGATTTTGGCTATTTTTATGCTTATGTTTTAACAATGCATATTCTGGGACAACTACATCATTTTTGTTTCAGCCTTAGAAGCAGGGTGCCATTTATATCAAGCAGCATGTGGATAAGGAAGCTCTTAATATGGTATGATAGGGACATATTCTAACGTTTATGAAAAATTGTCTCACGTAGACACTTTTTTCATGTTTTAGTGGTTGGCTGGGGAGCCTTGTCTACTTCCTGACATCCATGCACTAGTTCATTGATCAATTTGAAGTTTAGTTTACATGTGTGTTTACTGTTTAGTTGGATTCTACTTCATATGTTACAGTGTATAGTTTTTTGTGCTATATGTGTAACATATCTGCACTTGGATGATTCTTTTTACAAGTTTGTAGTCCAAAATATCCGCAGCTTTATGTTCTTCATTTATGAGAATTTACTGGAATTGATTTCTTTTATATGAATGCATTATGTATGGATCATTGAAGCATTACCCAACGAGTCTTGATGGTAGCTGATGACGAGATTTTTTTTTTCCATATCTTTCTTTTGGTGATCAACTCTCCATACTCACATCCCCCATTTGGCAGAAACAAGCGTGTCTATGATTTTTATGTTTTCATCCTATTTCTAACATCTACTTTCTAGTTGTTTGCCAGTGCACAAATCTATTAGAACCCTTTTGAGTAATTATTGTATGGATTTATTTTTCTACTTACCTTGAATGAAGTTGATAAATCCTTGCTCTTATGCATCTATGAGGACCATACACATGTGCATAACGGGGACTGCATGGAGACATGTGGAACTGTTACTTGTGCATGTATATTGCAAGAACAAAGCCTTCCCCCCTTCTATTTTTGTTTATTTTTCATTATATATGTAAGCAGTAGCAGGCAGAACGATGTGTTCTTTTTTTTTCTTCCTGTCAACTACTACTTGGTGCAATGTAGTCTACAAACCTGACCTGGATGTTATATGCTTCCCATTTCAGATATTTCTGCTTGGCTTTTATGATTAGAGAAAAGAGTCACGTTTTATCTTCCATCTTTCACCACATATATCTCGTATTAAATGACCTTAGGAAATTGCATAAACTAATGGCACGGGGTATGTGATTGTGCTTTTGTATTTCAATTTTGTCAAAAATAGTATTTACCGACCTTAGGAAAATGCATAAACCAATGACACGGGTATGTGATTAAACTTTTTTATTTCAGTTTATATGTCGAAAGAGTCCAATCTTCTCTTCTATTCATTTGTTTCGTTGGTCATTTCAGCTCTAGTGGTCATTATTTGCGATTCTTTCTGCTTGTTTTTTGAAACATTGTGTTCACATAGTTGCATTCAATTTGTTCCCTCTTTTAGTTTCTCTTGTTTGCTTCGTCGTTGAAAATGGTGGGAGTCTTATCAAAAGATAGATTTCATCCACCTTGAACTTCCTCACTGGGGCTGCTTGTGCATACCGGGGCCAAAATGTATTTGTTCTGAAGTAAGGCACAAATGTATTTGTTCTGAAGTAAGGCACAAGTTGATTTATATTATCGAGGAACACCAAGCACCCATTTGGTTTTTACGTGATGTTTTTGAGGGATTTGGATTGTGTGGAAGGATTTGAAATCTCTGGTGTGTGACTTATGTAGGATTTGAAAGAATTGAATTCCACCCTTCATAATAATTTATAAAAAAAGTAATTAAATAATCTTTTTATTAATTTTTTAATCATAAAAATTTGATGTATTTTAAAATGTTATCACTAACAAACTCTATGAAATTCTATGAAAAACCGACTACCTCCATGGATTACAAAATCCCATGTTTGTGGAATTTCAATGAAATCCTAGGTAAAAATCTAGGCGTTGCCAAAGCCCTTGTGGCCATTCAATGACTCCAGGCCATTCGTGGTTGCTTGAGGGATTAGTCGGTGCACGTTAGCTGGTCCGGAAACCCACGGTAACTAGAAAAAATGAAATTGCTAGGTTTAAAAATCCATGTGTCCCTCAAACCAAACATGGGATTGGAAAGGAATTGAATTCCAAATCCTTCACAATCCTATCTGAGGGTTTGTTTGGTATGCGAGACCGGGCCGGACAGGACGGTTTTGTTCCATGCCTGGCATGTCATTATTAGGACAGGGCCGTCTAGTCGGTACTTCCATCACCCTGTACCAAACTAACCCTTAATTGGTTCATAAATGTGCACTGCCTTATTTAGGTTTTTGTTTGCATTTGATTCAAATGATTTCCTCCGGTGTGAGGCATTGAGTTTTCTTATCTTTTGAGTTCATAGTCCTGATTCTAGATGGATCTCATCACAAAAGGTTATAGTTTTCCTTTATATTTGGATATTAGGTACTTTCTTTTGAGATAAGGGCTTAACAGTCGAGTGTTTTTGTGAATTCTTGCATCTACTCAAATACTGTCCACCTTCACAAGAGTCTGAGCTTCCCTCCTCAGTGCATGTGCATGTCTAATTGCCTTTGTTCATTTTCACAGCTGAGGAATCTTTTATGGGCAACCTCAAAGCATGATCTGTACTTGATGCAAAATTACTCGGTTATGCATTGGTCTTCACTTCTCAGAAGGAGCAAGGAAGTAGTCAATGTCGCTACGCCTGTATTACCTACTTTGGTAAGTGGTGTCTCATTGACCAAAATACTCCTGTGTCCCAAAATAAGTGTCCACTTTGGAAAATAGATAGGTATAATCTACTAAATTTCCAACTCTACCCTTAATTAGGACACATATAATCTTCAACAGTTGATGATTTGGAGAGGGAGAGAAGATTTTTCTGTAATTTCAAGGGTAGAATTTGTCCATAATTTAGTTAGAAGGTGTAATATTACAATCTTTTTAACTCTGTTTTCTTTATTGTGGATATATAATTTGGGACCTAGGGAGTATCAACTTCTGTGTCGAAGTTTCACTTGTGAACTCGAGTAATCTCTTCTCATGGTATGTCTGCAGAAATATCCGGGATCATTTTCTCGTTCCCTGTCCCGAGTACAGGTAAGCACTATGGCTGTTAAGGACGATCTAATTGTTGCTGGTGGTTTCCATGGTGAACTAATCTGCAAGGTATGCCAACTGGAATCCTTTTAGAATCCGAGTTCCATTAGCAAAACTGGTTTCTATTCTCTTAACAATGTCTTGTGTGTAAATAGTATCTGAACAAACCTGGAGTTTCCTTTGCCACTAAAATTGCAACCGACGAAACTGCCATAACTAACTCGGTTGACATATCCTACAATTCAAGGTTGGTTTACATTCCTTTGTAAATTCAATGGCTTTTCAATTCTCTCGAGTCTTGAAAGTGTTTGGCCAATTGCTTCATGTGCAGTGGGTCAATGAGGATTATGACTGCTAACAATGACGCACTTATAAGGGTGTTTGATGCAAGCAGTTTTTCTTGCACTGACAGCTTCTCGTTTCCATGGTCCGTTAACGTGAGTATCTCTTCTCTTTGCCAATTGCATTTTGTCCCAAATGCTCTACATCTCCTGTAGATTCTCCAATGTCAAGACTTCGGAGCTCTTAACTTCTTTTTGCTCCAATAGATCCTCCATATTTAAAAGAAAAAAGTAGGAGACAAGATAAGTATCTCCAAATTTGGAGAATTCTCCAGAATTTAATGCTCAAGAGAGATTTCTTTAGTGTTTTGGGGTTGAATGTATTATCATTTAACTATATAATTAATGTTGAAATATGTATAATGGAGATCCTGTTGGAGATGGATAACAAATATGTTGGATATCGCTCTTATGTCATCATTCTCGTGGGTATTTTGTGTGTAGGACACATCGGTTAGCCCTGATGGTAAATTGTTGGCCGTTCTTGGAGACAGTACCGAATGCTTGCTTGCCGATGCCCAATCTGGGAAAGTACGTTCCACTTTCTGACCCACAATCTGATTAGATTCCTGCTAAAAAGTTTCACAAAAGCCATGTTTGGTAACCATAAGCTAGCTTATATTTTGAAAGAACTATTTGGTTAGTGCTAGCTTTTGAAATACTATTTAAAGTAGCGTTTCAATAATCCATTGGGTTTTTCTCCCACTTTTTTCAGTTAACTCTCTGATGCGGCTTTTCCAATTAATTTGTTGATACCGTTCTTCAGTTTTTATCAAACATGGCTGGTTAACTGGTAGTTTCAGCTAACAGCTAGCTTATCAGTTAGTCTGCCAAACATGGACAAAGCCCTTCTATCTTAAATTTGGAAAACAGGCCTTAAAACTAATTATGAACGCATTGATATTGCAGGAAATCAACAAAATGAAAGGGCATTTAGACTACTCGTTTGCATCGGCATGGCATCCCAACGGACACATTGTGGCAACTGGGAACCAAGACACGACCTGCAGATTATGGGACATAAGGAAGGTATCAGAGTCGTTGGTGGTGCTCAAGGGAAGGATGGGTGCGATCAGAAGCATAAGGTTCAGCGCAGATGGTCGTCACATGGCGATGGCCGAGCCAGCCGACTTTGTTCACATATACGATACAGAAAGTAATTATGAATCAGGGCAGGAGATTGATGTGTTTGGAGAAATCGGTGGGATATCATTTAGCCCCGATGCTGAAGCTTTGTTTGTTGGCATATCAGATCGAACGTATGGTAGTGTATTGGAGTTCAACCGAAGACATCATAACCGATACCTGGACTCCGTATTTTAGTATCGGTAAGTTTGTGGTTTCGATGGCTGGGTTGTACATAATCAGTTTGTGAATGTTGGTTGGAGATGTTTGTTTCTTATATATATATATTTGCATTTTAAACTTGGCATGATTGGGCAGGAAAGTCAATTTACCAGACTCTGCCTCAACAAGTTCTATTTTCCTACACAGTTTATAAGTCCATGATTTTCTCGAGGTTGTATTTTATGATTGGTCCATGGCAGGCTTTGTTCTTGCGGTCCATAATTTGCTACTGTTTGTGGCAACGATTAATGAATCGAGTATTGGTGTTTTGAGCTCTTTAGGGTATGGGCTTTTGGTTGTAAGTAGATTGGTGCATCTTTTTTTGGTTGTAATGAATATGAATTGGGTAGGTTAAGTTGAATCTTTGATTTTTTGGTTGCCAACATATTGGTGAAGGTTGTAAGCTTAGATGATGCTTCTTTTAACCAATTGGCTCTTTTGTGAATAGAAGAGATTGGCGAGGTGGTTGCATTCACGATACGTCCCAAATTGGTTCGAATTCTTGTGGCTCAACGATTGTTGATTGGCATCCGATATTATAAAACAAAAAACTGACGATTTTTATTTCGTCGCAAACGCTTTTTCATCTCATTCTAGTATAAAAATTGTTGTGTTTGCAACAATGAATTGAAGGCAAACATTTTTCACATCATTACTAAAGCTACAACTTTATTAAAATAGGAAAGTTTTAAGTTTTAAGAATCTTTTTGGTAGCTGCTATCCTATGTTAAAATAGACTTCCATCCTTTACGCTTGTATTTAGCAATGGCTCAAGTATGTTCTTTCTTTTCGTCAAAAGTAGGAGTGAGCAAAAACGGATATCTGACCAAAATTTCTGGAACCGACAACTCTTAGAATGAAGGAATCGGTTACATCGCTTCTTCATATTTGAGAATCAGTTTCAAAACCGTCGGTTCTGGTTCCGCTACCGGGTACCCACCATTTATGTTATTTTTTTTAATTTTTTCATTCATTTTATAAAAAGTAAACATTATCTTGATGCAAAGTCGTAACATAAATAAAATAAATACTAACAACGTGAAAACTAGTCCGGTAAAAACTAAAATTTGAATAAATACTATAAATGGTGCTTCCAGATAATATAAATGTTACAAACGGTGTTTCCAAAACAAATAAACACTACAATTAGTGCTTCTGAAACTCTTCACATAATTAGAATTAGTTGATGCTAACAAATTTTTATAAATAAATAAAAAATATTTGTTATTAAAAACATAGCGATACCCGCTCTCGAAACTTGTTCTAGCGGGTACGTTAGCGGTTCCAAAAAATGAGAACCAGAACCGGTCTTGATCGGTTTCATACTTTTGGAACCTAAACCGGAACCAATCACATCGGTTTTGGTTCTGGAACCGCCAGTTCTGGAGCGGTTCCGGTTTCAAAGATAGGTACCCTCTTCTTGCTATTCACCCTTTATCAAAAGAGGCATGATATCAATAGCTTGTAGATACAATGGTTGGTCAACCCAACCAATGACCTTATTTCTCGATGTCTATAACTACGATAGAAGAAGCATGGTTGGGCTAAACGAAAAAATAATTTGGTCAAAGTGAGATAGGGCAACGATTAGGTCAAAATTGTTACTCCCATTCCTTGAACAAGAGAATAAAACCACGCCTTGGATTAATGGAGGTCCAAGAATTTCATATGACAAGGATTGAACCACAATCGTACAACTCCATGTCGGCCGAAGAAATTTAATGTAAAGAAAGCGAAGAAGAATTGATGGTTTCTTAAATTACATAAAAAGAAAGGTTAGTAGTAAAAGTGTTCAAACCACGTGGATTGTCTTAAAGGGGCTTAATGAACGACATCATAACACCGAACAAAGTAGAAACCACAATGACCACTATTTGAAGTTCAAGGACGGGAGTTGATAGTAAACACATACACCAAGGACTAAAAGTGTAATTGGATTAATTATTTTATTTCTGCTTATAATAAGACTTTATATTACACTAAATTATATGACTACATAATTAGTGGGGATATATATATTCTAACTATCTAAAGACTCTATCTAAAGTCTGACATATATAATTCACTCAATTCACTATACAAAATATAGAAGACCTACGAAATTTTGGTTATTGGGTTAGCCATACACTCCATATGTTTCTAGCGATTCACATGGCACCATCAAATAATACAAGTCTTGGATAAGAATCTACAACGCACTTGAACGCCCTTGTTAACGATCCTTTACTCCGACAGCATCTAGGGTTCCTCGAACAATGTGATATCTCACACCGGGTAAATCCTTAACCCTCCCCCCTCTTACTAAGACTACAGAATGTTCTTGTGAATTATGGCCAATACCAGGTATATAAGCAGTGATTTCAAATCCAGAGGTATTTTTTTTTTGATAAGGTTCATCTGGGCTTTGCCCATACTACATCCTTAATAATTTTTACCGAGAGGTAAAACATGCTCTCTCGGGATTAATACTTAGTAGCCCCTGGTTGCTCATCCCCGGATTCGAACTTGGGTTAGTTGTTACACCTTCCACAAGCCTTAACCGGTAGGCTGCCCCATTGGGGTTATCAAATCCAGAGGTTAATCTTACTCTGGCAACTTTACGTAAGGCAGATTTTGGTTTTTTTGCGGTGATAATGGAAAAGTTGACAGATAAGTCACTCTTACTGCCACTCTACAGAACCGTAGTATAAACTGAAGTCAAGAGTGGAAAATGGGAACCGTACTACAGAACCGTAGTATAATATCCTGAGTCATTGCTCACTACCTTTTTTTTTTTAATATTCAAAGAATTCATGTTAGACTTTTTCGTGTATGGGAATAAGATTATGGAGAAAGGTTCATGCTAAGAAACATAACTTTTAAAAAAAACGCAAGGAGGATTCTCAACCACTCATCCGGTTAATAAAGACGGCTTTGACTGGGTCACCCTCCTTTAATCATCTCCACCCTCCATGAATCATGTCAATCCTCCGTGATCGCGTCCATCGTAACCAAAAATGTGTGGCTGAGGATCGTCCTCGCGTTTTCTTAAACTGACATCGTTCTCGTATGAACCCGCCTCTAGGAGTATGTATTTACCTATTTAAAGCTTTTGTTTTTAAGTTTGCTTTAATGTTCATTCAAGTCCTATATCTCGTACGTAATTATCATTTATCTCTCGAGTTATATATTAAAAATAACGTCATATACCTTATAAAATAACCCGTTTTACTATGCCATAACGCGTTATAATGCAAGACAAGCCTTCAAGTGGAGCCATAAGAGTTAACATGAATGCAAACACAACACTTGATGCGATAACAAGTTGTATAGAACCATGAGATAGACCTAAAAAAGAAAAAACCCAAGTAGAAGTAGTGATGGCCAAATGTAATTGGTTATAACCGGTCCGGTCGATAACCGATTAGTTAACCGAAAATCTTAACCGATTAAGGTTTTTTTTTTTTTCCAAAAAATGCATAACCGGTTATAACCGCCATAAGGCCACTAGTACCCGAGCCCTCTGTGCCACATCAGCTTTTTCATAAGCCCACGATAAGCCTCTAGAGCCCTCTCTGTTAGTACCGAACCCTCCCAACCCTCTCACTTTTTTTATTATTTAATTACACTACACACACACACACCACACACAGACATCGCGGTTCCTCGGCTTCCCCATGTTTTTAATGCCGGAGCTCGCCAGCTCGCCGACAGGCATAGCGGAGCTCGTCGGCAGCCCGCCAGTCCACCAGCCCAGGCCTTCTGCTATCAACGGCCTAACCAGTTATAACCGGCCCGTAACTGGTTACACAACCGGTAACCGTTTTTTTTTTTGTTGAAAAAATAGTTGTTTTTTATATTTAAGCGATGTATTTTTTATATAATTAATGTAATTAGTTTAAAAATATAATAAAACGTATTTTTAGAGTAATTTGAGTGACCCAATTTTCTTTTATTTAAAAGTTTAAAAAATTGATCATTAATTTTATTAAAAAAATATAGTAAAAAAATAAGCATTAACGGACCTTAACCGGTTATATAACTGGTTATACCTCCAAACTCCCTTAACCGTAACCGGTTATGACCTAACCAGTTAAGCTAGCCATAGTACTGTTTTTAACCGACCCAATTAATAACCGATTATAACTGACCCATGTCTATTGGGTTGGAGTTAGGTTAGGGCTACTGAAAATGGACCCAACCCAACATAATAGACCCATCTAATTATATACACCTTTTAAGTTGTATTATTCAATCTTTGATTTGCACTTGTGGTCGTTTTCTTCTTTCAATTTTTTGCTAACATTTAGTAAATGTATCAAAGATGGGTATCTTGGAGATGCCATGTGGAGGCTTCATGATGTCTATTTTTTTAATGGTCAATATTCTTTTAGAGTTTTATATGCATAATATTTATTCTTTTGGTATTAGCCATTCAGTTTCATGATATGTTTTTGGTTAGGATGAATTAGATTAAGATTTTTTAAACCGTAAACATTGAGCTAAACTGTTGAAATCCCTTGAACCCAGCTAACCCAACCTTAATAGAGTCGTGACCTTTATTATAAAACAAAAAGAGTGAAATAAACAAAACTATATGACAAGGTACAAAATTTAATAGTAGTTAATGGCAATAAATGAAATATGTCCTACAAAAGTTCCATGAAAGCAAAATGTCAAAGGGGTGAGATGTATTTCTGATTTCTTCTTTTCTTCTTTTATTATGAAATGTGAATACAATTTAAAGTTTTTGTTGGTTGTTCAAGTTGTGGTACATAGATATTAATAATAATATCAAGATTCCGTACTTCGCTATAAATGAGCAATAAATGATATACATGGAAGTTTGAGAAGCTAAATTGCAAAAAAGGTAAAGTTCAAGTGCCAAACGTAAAAGTAAATATAAATCAAGCTTGGCCCTTAATGAGCAAAATGGGATATTAGAATTTTAGTTTTGACTTTTTCACATTTTTTTTTGGAACGGTTAAAAAACGATTAGCAAGAGGTCGATATTGCAAGCAAAGGTAGGGTTTTGTAGTTAAACCCTCCATTTCAGCTTACAATTTTTTCTTCTACTGTAAATTCAAAAGTGTGATCTACCAAGTATATCATCAAAAAATGCCTGTTTTCTTAGGTTTCACAGGTTCCAAAAATTTGGATATTACGGAAGTTCCAGATCACCCAAAAAGCTGTAATGATTACAGGCAATAAAAAACACTTCCGAGTTTCAATGATTAGAAAACATTTTTTCGGTGGTGCATTTACAAAAAGATATAAGGGCTTGTGGTCAAAACGGATTTCAATGATTAGAAAGTATTCTTAACCAATAGTTAAAAAAAAAAGAAAACGAGTTTAGTGCAAAAATTGAAAATAAGGTGGTCTAGATAAAATGTTGGTTGATTGTTTTAAATCATATAAAGAGGTTTCTTTTATTCTTTACCATTGCCAAAATATATATGGTAAAAAAAAACTTATATATTCTCTGGTTTTTTGTTATTATGTTTTGCCACCATCAGCTCCACAAATAGTTTTTAATTGGGTTTTGAGTGAGATTGAGAAAGAATTGTATTTGATGGTTTCCTTGGTATTTTTGGTGGCCATTTTGCCAATTTAAGGTTATATGATTAAAGTTGGGTTATGGGTTGAATCATAATATTTACTCATGTAGATAGTTGGTAGTTGAGCCATCGACTCCATGAACCCCACCACTTCTAAACTTGGAAGAGGCCCAATTTATGGTTTTTTCGATAAATAATTATGATACTGACTTGTGAAATTGATAATTATGTGAACGCATTGACTACTCGGATTCTTCCGTCGGTGAACCCTAAAAACAACTATTTGTAAGCTGGATGCAAATAACATTCCTAAATCAAAACTCCAAATACCATGAACATCAAATAATATTTTAGGGATTCATTAGCATCCAAACAAACGATCATTGTATAAAAACCCGTTAACAAGATTTTATCTTTTAATTTTTTAGAAGTGGTGTTTTTTTTAGTAGCGATGAGTTTCCATTATCTTCTTGTCTTTTTGATTCTTTCATCAAGACCCCAAACAAACGATCAACAACTTCCAATCGAGAGGAATCAACTATAGAGAGATATCACAAAGGGAGGGGGAACCCTAATCGTGATAGGAGGAATTGATAGGCTCTTTTCATTGTGAAATAGTCATTTAGAGAGAGAGTTGTAATTATTGAAAGAGATTGAAGGCTTGGTCGTCGGAGTTGCAGGGCTTGATGGTGCAATACACTGGTATTGAAGTCGCCGAAGGGTAGGCTTGGTGTTGTAGTCGCAAATTAATGACAAAGATGTTTACGCTTTTCTCAAGTTATATGCATATATACACACACACACACACACACACACACACAAACATACATTAAATTATTTTTACTTGCATTAAAAAAATGAGAGAAATCAGGAACCGACTAAAATGTCCCTTACTTAGTTAAAGTTAACTACCTTTATAGAAAGATGTAATTTAGTAATTTACTCTAAAATATAGAAGAAATTCAATCGGTCTTTAAATTTCAATATCGAAATCCTTATACAACAAAAGAAATACTGCACAATTATTTATGGCATTTGTTAAGTTGTAAAATGTTAAATAACCAATGTAATTGTTAACTTCAAAGTTTAATTATTCATAAAAATTAATCTTAGGTCGACAATGGTCAAATATCTTTTGTTGGACAATGATACAAGTTGAGTAGGACACAATCGGAAATGCACAAAATGAAATTAATCATTCATGTAATACCCTTAAACATAGTAGTGAATTTAAATCTAAATAATGATATAAGAAAGAGACTTATATAAAAAGGATCATGCAATAGTGGGGAAAGTGTATAAAGCGTTTATAATAATAAAATGGAAGCTAAAACAAACAACCTACTAATGAAACTATTTCTTGCTAGATTACAGACGATTGTCCTCGTAGTTTCCTAAAGGGTGCGTTTGGTATCATAATAGGATGGGACAGGACATAACAGAATAGACTTGTCTCATGTTTGACAGATATCTATGTGGGACACACCAGAACTAAGTAGAACAAAAGTGAGATAAGTCTGTTCTATCCTACCTCCTGAAACTAAGTAGAACAAAGTCAGAAGTACCATTATACCCCTAAAAATACAGATTGATTTTCTCTTTCATGATAATTGCCTCATATTTATAGGTGAGCAAAACTCGACGAAATCCGAAAAACCAAAATTCCGATCCGAAAAACCTCGAATCTACTTGGCCCACATAACTCGAACTAACTCGATATTCGAAATCCAACTTTTTGACGAGCTACTCGATTCTGGTAGGGTATCCGTAACCATCACCCGAACCCATCTGAAACCCGAATAAAACCTTTTATTAATATTTTTTGTAACTTTTTAATGTAGTTATTTGAGGTTTGAACTTTATTTTTATTAGTTTAAGTGTTTAATTTAATTTTTAATGTTTGAAATTTGGATTTCAAAGTTTGAATTAATTTTAATCGTTAATGATTAAGCATGTAAACGAAAGGTTAAGACTAAAATTTATAGCCATTATATCTAATATAAGAGTAAAATTTTCATTCGATATTTGTTTATTCAAATTTTCTTACTTAAAATATATATGTTCATTCTTTAAATTTTTGTTGGACACTTTCTATTTTCTACTAATTTGTTGGGAAAAGAAAAGGAAAACATATATTGTTAAAATCCAAACCTGAACCCGAGTAAACCTGAATCCGACATGGTCCAAAATGCTTCGCACCTGATTTTGATTTTTGGGGACTAAATTTCATATTCGAAATCCGATCGAAAATACAATTAATAATGCATATTGCTATTGTTTTTTTTTTTTGCAAGCTATAATTTTTTTATTATATACTTGATTATAGTTTTGTTGATACATAGATTATAGCTTTTTTTGTTAATTTTCATTTAGATTGATTATTAGGTAAAAAACACTAAAATCTCATCAGGGGTAAAATGGTTATTTAATCAGTCATATTCTGTCCAGTCATGCTCTGTAATGTCTTACCAAACGCTGAACAACTATTCTGTCATGTCCTGTTCTGTTACGTCCTATCCTGTCTGCGTACCAAACGCGCCCAAAAGGTATATATTTTTATCTAAGTTGTAGGCCAAACTGTTCAAAAACAACTATCTCCAAAAGTTAACCCTACGACAATCCACTCCCCTCTCAAGACTTAGAACCCACCACCTAAGCAACATGTTATACATGTCATTTTAAGAAAAAAAAGGTTAGGATTGATGCCTAGTGAGAACAACATTTGTAAGTAATAACGTAAGCAATTTGTATGAATTTCCTAAGTATAAATATGAAGTCCTTTTTCAAAAAAGCACGTAAAGGCCTTATGGTCCAAAATTCATCTTGTGATGATGGAGGAGACCCGATTTTGCAAGGTTTGTAGCGAAACACAAAAGCAAGTTACATTTCAAGTTATATAGCTCATCGTACTAGGATCAATGGCCATGAGCTCCAAAGGTTTGTACTTTAGAAGTGGGGGAGGGAACCCGATGATCTTAATCATCCTCATCCACTAGGATTACATTTACGGTCAATGGCTAGAACCCGGTCCCACATAATCGTGCTAAGAGGCCCTATATCTATGACTTAATGTCTCAACTAGTTACAAACGAGACTTAACCCAAACAATAAGCCGACTCTATACCTATGAATCCATTAGTATTTAGTAATAGCCTAAGTTTCGTCACAATATTCTTGCAACAAACTATAGTCACACATATAATTTCCAAACATCATTTTTAAAGAATAATTCCTATGTCCGTTAACATTTCTTGCATTTAATCCATATAGTGATCAATACATGCACATCCATATGAAATATTCCCATATGGGGCTTTTCCCATAAATATAAAGCCTTTAGAACGACTTCTATCAGTAGCATCATTAAACCACTTATTTTCCAAGTGATTTCCAAAAATAATGAAAACCTTAAATGAAACTCACAATGGTTTCATTTACATATTTAACCACAAAGGTGAAGTTATACCACATTTTATAACCCAAATCGTAAATTTCATTATCACATCAAACATGGTAAAAACTCTAAAATCTCCAAAACTCATATTTGGTCATAACCTTAAAATGTAAACAAGGAGATAATTGAGGTTTAAAATGTAATTTTAACATGTATAAAGTTTTAAATGCAAGAATGAACTCACCTTCTTGATTTATAGTTACCTAAATCTAAAATCAAGAATTGCTAGTATGAGGATGAAAATCCTTGAGGTGGTTGATCCTTGAAACCTTATCCACTACAAGATTGGGACCCTATATGATTGCAATAAAAGATCATGAGATTGGTAACTAAGAGGAATTAATGAGAGGTGGAAGTGATGAAGAAACCCTACCAAAGTTGAAAGAAAACGTCCTTTCAAAACTGCCCTAAAATTAGATAAAGTGATTAAAAATTGGAGATGCTTAATTTAACCATCTGACCCTGAAACTAAGCCCAACAACGTGACGTTTTGTCACTATCACTGGCAAGGTCGCATGAAATTATCGTGCCTGAGATGGTCCTAGCGATTGTGCCCCGTGACAGTGACATATTGTCACAATTGCGGGCAATGTCGCCTACGGTGTACCGATAGCACCACTCTAGGTGCGATTATGCCCATGCGACTGTGACATCCTGTCACAATCGCCGGCAATGTTGCCAACTTGGTATCGATCATGAACTTTGGCTTTCTAGCCTGCATCATGCTCTCAAATCCTTTTAAGTGATTAGTAACATCAAAGTACTTAAGTCTTGGGAAAAATCCCAAGTTATACCAAGGTGAAAATGATACTTTTGCTTACTCGAAATTTCCGGTGTTACAATTCGACCCTTTTGAATAAATGGAAATCAAATACTTCATAGAAATATTACAATGCATTCTCATAAGTCATGAGGATAACATATTAATTTCTTTTCAAAGTGTAAAAGTCGAATTTGTCCTTTTGAGGTCATAAGCTTTTGATAAGAATCAATATCACAAAAATATCATAGAGGTCAATCAAACGGATGTATATAGAAACTATCTAAATCACATAGTGGGATGGGTGCTAACGCAAATATTGAGGTTCAGTCTTTTCATGTCTTCAATGGACCAATCTATGGAACATACGAATCGACGTCTTGTTATTGATCAACTTTATGTCAATATTGCTTGGAAGGTGTAATAATTGTATTTTTCATATCGTCTAATGTGTTTATGTATGTATTTTAATTCATAAGTTTTTTCAACTGTGTCGTATAAGAATAGATATTTAGATAGGGGGTGTGCAAAAGTCATTTGATCCAATTCAAATCATCCAATCCAATTAGAACCGAAAGACCATAATTGGACATTCAATTTTAATTGGATCAGATTGAACCCCAAATTTCAACATCCAAATTGGATTTGTCAGTTCTTCGATGACAGTCTAAAATCGAATATTACTGAATCAATCCAATCCGATGGTGATCCATATATCATCACACTACCACTCAATTAATAACTATATATAGTTATTAATATTCTACGATATTGTTTTTGGTCTATATATATACATGTATTGTTTTTAATAAATTAAGAAAATTTATGAATAATTGGTTGAAATAGTTAATATTCATCAACTATTTTGGACTGTTGAAATAGTAACATTTAATAAATTGAACTGATCCGGTCCAATAATACATATTATTTTGTATCGGATCAGATCAGATGTCAGATGTTAATTGAATTGGATCGGATGACAAGATCCGACATCCGTTGGATGGTTGGTTCCGATCCCATCAGATCCACCAAAATCTATGGATTAGACCAGATTCCCATAAAACCCCCACATCTAGGCATTTGATTATTAATCAAAAGCTCTAATTAAACTAGTTCTCAAACGATCAACCATCTTGTTCTTTAAACGAAAGAAGGATTTCTAAATAATAATGAGACATAGCTTATAGAATAATTGATTACATTATTTTTTTGTTAACTTCAAAATTGACACCACCAATTGAAATTGCAATTTCCAATTACTTGATGTATAATGTAGCCTTTGGCACGACTTTTGAGCCACTAGACACAAAGCAAGTTTAGAGTTAAAGACAAACACGACACATATTTGTAATGAAAGCAAAATTTGTAGAAAGAATAACAAGAAGTCAAAAACCATATATACACACACATAATATATATGATTGTGAGTGATGGTGGCTTTTTTCCTTTTATATCCTTTTTTTGCAAACTCATGTAGAGTTTTAATATTGTTACGTTAAATATAAATATACATGTGTGTCTAGCTAGCTATATGTAAGACCAAAGAAATAATGCACGTAAAATATTGTTTTGTGTTAGTCAACAAATCACAATCGCCTTCATAGTTATACATTGTTCTAGAGTTGCGAATTTAAGTTTTTGAAAACGATGGCATTCTATGTCTATTTCTTATGGATGATGTTGAAGTCTTCATTTTGATGGCCTTGTATGCCAAATCAATAAAAGTTTAATTGATAACAAGAATAAAGTGACTAGTTTTTTATATGTTTTTCACCATAGCGTCCATTAGTTGTTAATCGGTTTTTTGAATTACTAGTCACAATCTTTAACTAATCAAGTGAGACAACAATCATTGCTACCAAAAAAATATGATCTAGTACTTTATATTATAGCTTTTATAACCTGGGGCCATAACTTATTGATTGTATGAGTTGAATTGACCAAGATGTACTTGAAACAAGTATTGTGATATGTTTGTGTGAAACATTTAAATGGCTTGACAAAAAGGACAATGCACATCTTTAATCCTCAGGAACTCGAGTTTACTTTTCACATTTCACTGGTTCAAGTCCCTACATGACCAACGAAGATTTTGTCTTATTGTTAATTTCAGAACCTCATAAGATTAACCAAGGTGTGAGTAAACTGGTTTAAGCCTACCTACTATACCATAAATTATTTAAAAAAATAAGTTAATCTTGCCTAGATAGTTCTTGTCTATCAAAATTCTAACACAACTTGATATATAATTCAAGAAGCAGTGATTTGGTGTCTTGGATAACATTTACTACAAACAAACAATGAAGTTTATTAGTTCAAATCCATGTTATAACATGTGTGGCAATGATAAATAAGAAACTAAGGCCATCCGCAGCCCGGGCTGCATGAGGCCGGTGCCGATCAGATTGGGGCGGCAACACCGCCGAGGCCAAATCGGTAAGGGATCGGTATGTATCCCATTGGTACCCGCATGCCGATCCATTTTCAAACCC
>LUCG01271701.1:0-20515 GCA_001633085.1 Carthamus tinctorius | reverse complement strand
GTGCCTCGTTTATCTTCGTTTTTACTTTTTTTTTAATATAAAAAATATATAAAATCTATGTGGGTCCCACGTGTCTGTTGTGGGGTCCACATGGGAACCCTTTCATACGTGGCTCATCCTAGACCGTTGGATCCTCCTCACCCCCTATCTTTACCTTTTGGATCCCACGAAACATAGTTTGACTTAAAAGTCAAAATTCATAAATCTTTTTTAGTTTTTAGTAAAACATGAAAACGTATTTTTGTTTATTGACGACGAAAGGAATTACATCAATTTTGTTTTTGTTAAGTTGTGTTCGACAAATTTGTTGATGGCTGATAAGTTAGCTGATAACTGATAAGTTAGCTTATGAGTAAATTACGTTTGGTAAAAACTAGGTTATGAGTATATAAAATGACCAAAAAAAAGGTTTTCCAGTGTTGTGGCGGATTGGTTATCGCTCGGGGGGTTCATAACGTCCTAACCGAGTTCGAGTCTTTCCGTACGCATGCCTGGAGACATTTAAGTGGGACCATGTTTAGCCCCCAAAATTGCTGGGGATTAGTCGGGCTTTGGGCTTTGGCCCGAACACCCTTCCAAAAAAAGATATATTAGAGTATAATAATTAATACTAATAAAAAAATAATTAAAAAAAACTACAAAATTACTCTTAAAACACTACTTCAACTAGCGTTTCAATAAGCTAGCTTATGGTCTATTCAAACATATACTAGCTTACTCATAAACCAGCTAAGTATTGATTTGGTAAACCAGAGATTAAAACTTCCATTTTAGAAAATAAGGGTTTAAGTTTCTCATTCAAGAAATTATATTATAGATCTATGTTTTCAAAATATAAATGAAAACAAAAATTAATTTAAGAGTAAATTACAAATTTCGTCTTATAATTCTTTGTTTTTCTTATGTTTAGCTTCTACAAAAAAATTATCATAAAAATATATCTGATACGTAAAAATGTTTAGTGGTCTATTTCACTATCGAAAGTTAAATTTCATTCATTAGCTCCTCTAGTGCCTTGCATATGAAGATAAAATAATTATTTTATCTCTAAAATATGAGGGCGAATTAAAAAACTATCTCGGTATATGTCATTCTATTTCATATTCAAAAATAAAAATGACTATTTTACTTTCACGTACAAGGCTTAACAGAAATTTAACAAATGAAATTGAACTTCTTTTAGTAGAAATGATTAAATCGAACATTTTTGCATGCCATGAGGGTTTTTGACAATAAAAATCCTATAAAGTTCAAAACAAAGAAAATCAACAAACCATAGGAATCAAAATTGCAATTTCTTCTCAATCTAATTAGAATTAGAATTTTGAAATTATGATTCTTTAAAATACAAATAAGTAACCCCAATGGGGCATCCTACTGGTTAAGGCTTGGTGTTGGAAAAAAACTCACCCAAGTTCGAATCCGGGGATGAGCAACCAGGGGACATTGAGTATTGATCCTAGGGAAGCATGCTTTAGCTCTCGATAAAAATTACCAAAGATGTAACCTGAACAAACCCAGGTGAACTTTATAAAAAATACCAATAAGTATATTTGTTTCATATAATTGCTTTTTTAACCACTATGAACATGAAATGGATGATCTAAAATGGTAGTCTAAGATACCACAATTTCCCTTTTCACATATTCCATTACAATGGTGGTTATTTGATTTGCATCTATAGAATATATACCTCTTTTCAATCAATGTTGGAAAATATTTTCTAATATAAATAAAAATTTGTATATTTATATGTGCTCATTTATATATAAAGATGATGAAAATGGATGGATCAAATAGTTTGAGTAACTAGGGTATATAGGTCATTTTATATACATAACGTTGACTTGAAAATCTTTTGTTCGTAATTTTTTTGTAAATAACTAGCATGTAAAATATGAATACAAAACTATATTAATGCAATAATAATCTACATTTTTTCAGAAAAACATATCTAAGGATTTTACAAATTTTAACTTGTTCTATTTCTTTAACCCGTAAATAAATATGTCAGTCAAAATTGTTAATTTACGGTTTTAGACTTTAACTTAATTAAATCGATGCTAGTTTCTTTTAGGGAGAAGGTTCAAAGACCGTGTTATGTTCTCATAAAATCATGACTATCTAGCATAATGCATTATCAATGTGCATACAGAAATCAATATCATTAAAATGTCATAAATAATTATTTGTAAAAATATTATAAATATATGCTTTATTAACGTGCTTTCTTTTTGTTCGGACTATATAGCCTCGCTATACGATATTGATGATTCTAACAATATTAACTATAGCTGTGTTTGTTCAATTCAAAAGTTTCAAGTTTAATAATAGTTTTAGAAACTAAAATTTGATCGAAGACCATTAAGTTTTGATTTTAATAAAATCAAATCAAATCAAGTCGATCCAAACCATTTGTTTTATTTATAACAAATGGAGTGGACGGTTTGCGGAACAATGGGTTGTGCTTTAATAGAACGCCATATAAAGTCCCAAGGCATCAAATATCAACATATTCTATGTTACATGTATAAAGAAATGAAATATATGGAATCATTTGTATTTATAGATAGAAGATTCTAATTAAATTATTATATTAAACTAGTAATTTTCTTTTCCAGTTATATCAATTACAGTTTTTTAATTTATTTTTGATCAAATTCATCGATAGAAAAAATAACCTAGTATAAAAAGTATACATAAATATATAATAGTTAAATCAATAAAGTACCGATATTTCAATACTTTATAAATTATTACGTTAACTACTTTAATCAAACTTAAACAAGAGAAAGTAATTGATTATTTTTTCAATTGAAAACTAAATAATAGTTTTGTTCATAAAAGCAAATAATAATTATATTAAATCGTTTTTAGATTTGAAATTTTCAATTACCTTGAAAATTTTATTGTATGTTGATCAACACGTATTTATAACACATAACTAAATAAAAGGCATTATATCGGTAAAGGTATATTATACTCTATAATTTTTTTTGAAATGAAGCTCGGTTCATCGGTGTCGGGTATACAGAAGAGCTGGCGTTGGGCTGAATATGTTCGGATCGTCGCGCAGAGGTTGCTCGAGGTACTTGCCTGAAGGAATTCAATTTGCCTCTGCGATCTCGATTTTCTTATTCTTCTTCTTCTTCTTCTGTTGCATGAATTCAATCATGTTAGGTTCTTTCTTTTGGTTCTGTATTTCACTGGTTTAATCTGAATGTTTTCTCGTTGGCTTTGAGCTGGTTAATTCTGTTTTTGGATTACTTCCTATTTTGGGTTTTTGGTGGGTTATAAAAGTTTCTTTGTTGTTTCAGAAAAAAAAAACTATATAATTATTTTTCACGAATCATTAAATCTTTAATTCTAACATTAGCAAGTACTTTTCTTTATACAACCTTATATATTTAAGCATTCAAAAATCTATCACAAATTCTAGTGGGTATAACTTAAGACATTAGCAAAATATTTGTCTAAGTATTTGATTATTATTTCCCATTGAATATTTTAGCAAATTTTGAAAATATATAACAAATCAACAAAAAAACCATAAATAAATAAAAAAACACAAAACAAAAGCAATCACTTGTCAAAATATAGGACACCCTACTTTATTTTAACACATGTCTAGCAAATAAGCAAAAATATAAAACATATCAACATCAAACAAATCAAATCATACAACACAAATAATTGAATCACAAGGCAAAATAAGCAAAGTATAAAATTAATGGAGATATTACAATAGAAGAAATCTAAGCAATCGGGTCTTGAGCAGTTTGTGGGGATGGTCGGTGGTGGCTCATACGCGAAGAAACAAACGGTCAGTGTTGGCAGAATGACGAACAACCATGGCTACAGATGGAGGCAACGACATATGGACTGGTGGCCGGAACCGTTGAACTGGAATAAATATGAATTAACTTACGTATAGGAAAGTCAACTTTTATTAGTTACCGAAAAAACTTTTCCCCAACCTATTTATACAATGCGTGTGTTTCTGACACTTTTTTTCATAAACTCATGTGGATATAAAAAAAATTTGAATGTAGAACTTTAAAACCAGATGATTTTATTTCTAAGACCGATACCAAACATGAGAAAATGTTGTTTGCAAATAGTCATCCAATTTGATGCTTGTTATTCTACATAATACTTCATTATTTATCAAAATTTACACTTAATTTTAGGCTGTATTTGACAAAAATAAGCTAGCTTATTGAAACACTAACTGGAGTAGTGCCTTGGAAGGTTTTTGTAGTTTTTTCAAATTATACCTTGATTAATGTTAATTATTAAATTCAAATATACTCTTTTTGGTCATTTTACGTATTCATAAGCTAGTTTTTGCCAAACATAATTTGTTCATAAACTAGCTTATCAATCAACAGCTAGCTTATCGGCTAGTTTGTCAAACGCAACCTTACATGAAAATATAGTCAATATTGCTTTTAGTAATTATTATAAAATAGAAATATTGATAATGTAGCCCATGAATCACTACTCTATAGGATCACCTAGAAATTTATTTTTAAATTTCCAAAAACACATAAAAATCTATAAACTCCAAGAATAAATTTTCTCAAAAAGTTTTGACTATGGCCAAACGAAATATGTACGATATGAAAAAGGATACAAAGCATGTAGACCGTATCATGTATATATATGCCAAACGAACCCGAATCGAACCGAACCGACATGCTAACCCGAACCCGACCCGGTGCAAAACTGGTTTTCAGCCCGGCCCGGTTTACAGCCCCAAAGCTGGGCCCCGGTTTGGGTTTTCTAAGAATTTTCCGGCTCGAACCGGTTCAAGAACCGGTCCCAACCCAGGTTGAGCCCGACCCGATCGCGATTTCAAAATTTTCAAAAAATATAGCCGTAGGATAGAGAGGTTTATAGCCTTTTTTTGGTTTTTTTCATCTTCCAATGTATATAAATACTAGTGGGGGGTTATCGATCAAACCACCACTTCTCAACTAGCAAAAAAAACGTTTAACTTTCTCATTTTTTGGCTCTCGTAATCTCGTATAATCGTATGGCAATATTTGTTTCTCTAGTTCTCGTATTCACAACTCTCGAGTTCCCTAGTTCTCGTATCCTCTACTCTCGAGTCTCGAGTTCTCGTGTTCTTGTATTCTCGTATACACAAAAGAATCAAACAAAGATAAAAAAATGTTTCAAAAATGGTCCGGCCCGAACCCAACCCGGTTTTGGGCCCGGCCCAAACCGATTTGGGTAAATCGGTTTTCAACCCACATTAAACGGGCTGGCCATTTCTTGCGCAAACCTGGCCCGACCCGAGCCGGTTACTGTTTAAACCCGGTTTTGGCCAGTTACTGTTTAAACCCGGTTTAGGGTTCATCCCGATCCAATCCGAACCCGATTTTTGGCCATCACTAATCTCAAGTATAAAACTATGATATTATTATTATAAAAAATAATGAAAAAGTTTGTAGGGGACAAGGTGAGTTTTAAAATTATTTAGGTATTAGAGAATATGCCAGGAATAATTCTATTTTCTTTAATGTTTGATATTGAGGTGTCTCTCTCTTGGCAATTTGTAAAGGTAAAGCTACCAGTTTATATGTGGAAAATTGTGGCAAATCATATCATATAAATAATACTTAAATATATAATATTATATAAACATTTATTCCACATTACAAGTCATGCCTTAGATCACACATTTTTTTTATGGTTAATGACATGTTTAGTTCAACATGTAGTTTGATGATTATATTTGATTTGTTTTTAATTAAAAACAAAATATCAAAATCTCTTAGAGCAAAATTAAGGGTTACTTATTTCAAATAAAATTTATATTTAAGATCGAAAACTTAAACGATATTTGTTTTTTAAGAGGTAAGTACTAGGTAATAATGACACCTCGATCAATTGCATTGATCATGAGATATCACTGAAAAATGTAATCCACGTTATCAAAGGGTTTTTTGTAATTATCTCTAGTATGAAATGAGTCAATCATTCACTCTGTGGTGGTATTTATTGAACAAAAATAATGATATTGTGTTAGCCCTGATTAACTATCTTATGACGTTACGAAGAAATATGTTTTTGGTAAACACTAAATAGTCATCAGGGGTCACTGTGACCCCCTTTACGAGGAGGCACCCCTTTAACCCTTTTTCTCACTTTTGGCATAATGGACATTCAGTGGAGGGCTTGCACCTTAGTTATATAGGTAGAGTGTGCTTGTGATAATTGTATTATTCTGTTTGGTCTATAAGAGAGCTCATAGCTATAAGGATAGGTCAATCTGCTCATCGAAATTACGCTGCTTTAATAAATAATGAAAAATGTTGTGTTTTTCGAGATCTAATATATATATATATATATAAATTTATCTCAAAGTTGGTAAAAGGATGAGTTTGTTATTGATTATGACCTTTTATTTATATATAAAAGATGCATGAAGAGTGTCGTTTAGCGATTGTTACATAAATAAAGAATAACAATAGATTTTGCATATTTTTTTAAGAGCATAAAAGCATTTTTTGTTACTCATTTTTTAATTTTCTTTAATGAAAGATGAAACTTAAATTCTCTTGAATAAAAACACAATAAACTTTAACATACTCTATGTTTAGTTATCATACACATTGATTATATTATTAAAAATATTTAAAATTGTTTAATAAAAAATTTATTTCCTCAAAATTCTAGTTTTAAAGTATCCTATTCATGAGAATGCATAAAAATTATTTTTCTTATTGTAATAATTTTTGAAGAGTTCTTTAAATTATCTTTCTTACTTTCTTCATTTTGAACAATTGATTGGAACAGAAAACACGCCTCAAATCCTTAAAATCTTTATTTTTTTCACTTTTGGTAATATACCGGAGATTATATGAGACATCTTCAATTACCTTTTCAAAATGAAGAAAATGTATGTTTTTGGGTGCTTTTTTGTTAATTCAAATTCTTTATGCCTTTTCTCAAAATGGAGAAAGTAGGAGAACGTTTTTTCCCTACGAATATAAAAAATTCTCTAGAAATGATTACTTATAAATGAGATTTTTATTATTATTATCACCATTAATAGACTTCGAAATTAAATGTCTAGAGAGAAAAATAATATTTTATTAAATGTATTTTTAATGCTATAATTAATGTTATAATCTCTATAATGAAGATAGATGTTGTAATTTTTGAAGATTTTGATTTTCGTTTTTGCATTTAATTTTTTTTTTGGATTATCTCTTAAAAAGATTTAAATTATCTCTTGAAGATGCTTTAAATATCATAGAATATATGTTTTACATACTATACTTTTAGTTTACATTTAAAAGTTGTTAAATATATGTGTAATAAAAAAACAGTGTGATCATATAAAAATGTATTAATACAATTATACATTAAAAAATGTATTAGCATAAGTATTAAAAAAAAATATTGTGACCATATATTTTTGATATCTTGACTTCACTTGGTCAATAGTCATGGCTATTGGAGAAGTTGAATGGACATGAGATATGGACATAATTGGATTTTATTATATCATCTTAAACATTATTCAAAGTCCTATGATGTTTTATTTTTTATAAATAATGTTAGCCTGTATCTTCTGTTTATTGGTTAAGATTTTGAGATATAAATTATATGTCTATTTTATTTAAAATAATATTCAACGCTAAGAGGCAAAAACGTAACCGTATTACCTTTGGATAGCAAATCAGATAGAAGAAAAGAAAAAAAAATGTTTAAAACAACGTATAAAATGTCAATATTATCTAAGAAAACAATTCCATAATCCATATTTGCTAGATGGTCCAACAACTTATTCTACACTTAATTTTTGACCAAGTTTGTTTGTATTACTTATTCTGCTTTTAATAGCCACATTTTTTTGATTACCACACATACGTTTTAATTACATTGACATTGATTTAGAAATTTGTTTTTTTTCCTTATTCTGTACAACACACTAAAGATTGTTCACATCAAAACTCATGGAGCGATTGTATCTTTGACCAAAAGATGAAGTCCGGAGGCTTGAAGGTTCAACACCGAGTGAGTTGACTTATACTGCAAGATTTTCTATGCAGGTTCAAACCGAAAACGTGTTGAGAAACAACCAGTTGCTTGTAATAGTTGATGGAGTTTGGACTAGCCTATACATACGTTTCAATCACATTGACTTTGATTGACAAACTTGTTTTTTTTTCTTATTTTTGTGCAACACCCTAAAACATATTCACTTCAAAGGTCATGGAGCGAATGTATCTTTGACCAAAAGATGAAGCCCAGAGGTTTGAAGGTTCAACACCGAAAGAGTTGACCTATACTACAAGATATTTGAGCCTCGACCCTCAAACAAATGGCAACAAGGCCAATTTCAGTTCCCATTTGGTCTTAAGAAAACATGGAAGAGAGATAACAAGTTCAAATGTTCATGACTTTATGTTGCTTACATGTTAGGTTTTACAATATATGTTCATAAGTATATACAGTGCAGTTATTGCATGATGTTTATATCTATCAAGTTCTTAACGTTTCATATATCATGGTGTACATGAAAACATGAATCCATTGGGCATAAAAGGAACCAGTAGTACCTCAAGAGCGTCTAAATGACATTATGTGAGACCAGAGACATCAGTTTCGGTTTCTCATACCGCATCAAGCTTTCAATTTGTATAGATATTTCAGTACAATTGCTACGATTGATTATGTAGTGTTGGAATATTTCACCATCTTGTTTGTAATATTGGCTATAAACAAAATTAATGGCAAAAAAATAATTAATAATTATTAAAAAAAAGAAAAGAAAAGTGAAGATATATCAAGAAAAGGGGGCGGGGGGGCTTTCGGCTGATTATAGAAAGGTGTGAAACGATCAAATGGGAAATTTAATAGGAATTAGGAAACTATTCAAAAAGCAGAAAACTTAAAGCCCCTGAAATGTGCTCTTAATAAAAATAAAAATAAATATTAAAAAGAAATTGGTTTAATTTTGAGTCTTGTCCTAACTCACAATCTCAACCACAGTCACTGCTGCAAACACAAGGAAAAGAACACCTCCAACATATGCAATCACCTATACAATACCATCCAACATTAATCTTCAAATTAAAACATTTCAAAAAAGTAAATATAAGAAATTTAACAAATAACTCTTCTTCATTTGAACCATATTCTTTTTTTTTGGAAGGGTGTCCGGGCCAAAGCCCGACTAATCCCCGGCAATTTTGGGGGCTAAACATGGCCCCACTTAAATGTGCCCAGGCATGCGCACGGGAAGGCTCGAACTCGGTTAGGGCGCTATGAACCCCCCGAGAGATAACCAATCCGTCACAATACTGGATGACAAAAAAATATGTAACATGTATAAAAACCATATTCACTTATGCATAAAAGTAATTTTAATATGTACACATGTATAAAAACCAAAAAAACCAGTGTAAACGATCTATTTACCGAGTTAGAAAGCAAAACCTTACTATACTTATTAGGTGAGCATCCTACTCTACATGCTTGTGGGTAACAATATATTGGCAAACAACATCCCTCTTGCCCAATAAGAGATGGTTGGGTAATAAATAATAATATCTAGGAAAATATACTCAAATAATCATTCTACACGTTAATCTGGTCTCCTAGCCATTTCTCTCCCACTTTTATCCAAATGTCACTACATCTGTAATTTCTGGGTCCATAATTTGCGGACCTAGCTTGAAGACACAGAAAAACAATCCGGCCTTTTAAAAGAAAGTATTTTTATCTGGATCCGCGAATTGCGGATTTTGGTCCGTATTTTCAAATAAAAGAAAATTGACCAAAATTGTTTTTTTGGGTCTTTTAGCTAGGTCCACAAATTACAGGCCTACAAAATACAAATGTAGTGAAATTTAGGTAAAAAATGAAAGAAAAATAGCTAAAAGACCAATTTGGATGTGTATTTTGGCTATTTGAGTCAATTTCCCTAATATCTATTATCTCCCATGTAAATTGGTTACACCCACATGCAATATATAACTAAAAGGTCAAACAATTTTACCTCCACTGAACATGGTCTTTTGATAAGAGGGTGTGATTAAAAAAAAAGCAAGTAGGCAAACATCAGTTTCCAGACTAGATACATGTTATCTTTTCTGTGTTTTTTTGTCTTTCTGACAAGAATATATGTGTTTCTGTAACTTGCATTATATTTCTAATTATAGATCAAAACCATTTCTAGTCTTTGGTTTTGGCAGCATTAGCATTAAGAATGCAACATTTTGTTTGTGCTTTTACCATATCAATTATCATTTGGTGTTGCTTTTATCGGTTAGGGGAAGTGAATTTCATTCCGCTTTCAGCAATTTTATCTTCTTGTTCTTGTTCTTGTTCTTGTTCGTGTTCTAATTGTTTTTTCCTAACACCCCCTCCTACATAGGCTAGACGGACAAGTCACAGAGTCCTTAGAGTGCGGCTCTGATAGAATATGTGAAACCGTGTTAGATTACACTCCATAAAAAGCCAAGAAAGGTTCCAACATATATATGCGAAGAATGGGTTCAAGTCTAGCTGATTTTGACTGCAACATTAATATACGAGAAAATGTAGATTATGTGCTGTCAAATGTTGTGGTACGGACACTTTTGATTAAGTTGAAGTGACTAACCTTTTCGGATAAGAAAGTTCCCAATAACGAACCTCCAAGGACAGCCAGCTGCATGCCACCATCAGAAACAAACATTGATTTTATCATATACGCAATAGCAAAACACTAATGATCTGTTTGGTTTGCTGGAATGGAATGGATTTGAGAGGATTTGGATTTCAAATCATTCCAATCCCATGTTTGGTTAGCAGGATTGCCCGGGTTTGAAATCCCTAAAACATAGGATTTCGAAATCCGAAGGGGTAGCTAGGATTTCATGGGATTTCATAGGATTTGTATATAATAATGTTTTAAAATATGTTAAAAAACATTTGTTTTCTAATAATCAGTTAAATAAAAGGCAATTTAATTATTTTATAATTGTTCATAACTTTTTTAATGATTTTTTTATAAAAAATGGAATTCAAATCCATTCCAAATCCTACAAACCAAACACATAAAAGGATTCAAAATCCCCCAAATCCAAATCCCTATATGAAATCCAATCCATTTCTACAAACCAAATAGACCCGTTCAAACAAAGAGAAAGCATCATCTACTTGCAACAAAAGACAATATAGGGAGTAGATTACATTTCAGGGTTGTAAAAGATCAACTTTTACTTGTAGTTTGTGGTTTATTCAAAAGTTAATGGTACACATTCCCATCCCATGAAAAATTTCACATAGCTTCAGAAAGTGTTTTAACAATTAGCAAATATCTAAAATGGTCTTTATTAATGACAAAATAGAGTAATCTTGTGAACCTTAATCAATTTGGACAACTTTTGCAATGATGTCGATAGGGAGATATGTAACTATAACTTGAGAACTTGTTAGGTTGCACTTTTAATAATTAAACAAAAGAAGCAGAATAAGCATCTTTTCATGCAAATTACCAGAGTTGCCAGTCCATGACCAGCTAGTGCCCCTCCAATGACTCCAAGAGGTGAAGAGGCTGCAGCAAGAGCTGAACAAAGACAAAAACTCGGAAATAATTTTTTGTTCAATTATGTTGTCTGTAAGTAATAATTTGAGACAAAATCTTAAGGCCTGTTACGTACCAATTGTGGAGAAAAATGACTTATCACCCCATTCAGCTACAAAGACTAAAAGGAAAGTGCTAATGATTGTGCTAGCTGCAGCCAAAATCCCAGCACCGTTGCCAAAAACTTCAGACACAGCTATCTCAGCCTGGAAAAATATATGCAAATGTCGATACTTGTTTAACAAAACTTGTATGTGTTTGAACTTAAACTTGCTGCAAGTTTTTTTTTATACTTTTTGGAGAAAAACATAAGGTCATCTAACTTGTATCAGAGATGCTACAAATTGAAAGAAGTCTTTGCCAACATTTGTGAGTTGTGACAACCAACATTATATATGAGTCAGAAGCATTATTTTTTTAATGGTATGAAGAAGGGAAGTTTCACTTGCAAACAAATGATCATGACTTTGAACATCGAGTGAAATTGAACTATTACCTCCTTCTGTTCTTCTTCTGCTTTAAGACCATCACCAGAGGAGGCATCAAGCAACGTTGAAACACCAAAATAAACCTACAATCGATTCAATTAGAATTTGAGATGTGTAACGCTATCTCAACCACATCTAGAGCTTTGTACTGTTAAACCATTGAATTTTGAGAAGTTTAATATGTCCTGTTATTAGGTGTTCTATGTAGATAAATATTGATTTTATAGATTACCAGAAGTTTGTCTATATATATATACAGACTACATATTACCAGAAGCAATGCTGCAGCAATATCATCAATTGGCAGGTCCGTCTCACCGAATCTGGCAGTCAAAATATTTCATCAGGATGACAAGAATGAACCGAGTTTACCATCTACTAGGGATTATTGAGAAGGGAAGAGAAATGATATTTAGAAGAGTAGACCTGAAGGGAAGGATTTCATCTACATAGTGAAAAGTTCTTCCAAGAACAACAGATATGATAGTCATTACCCTGATCAATAAACAAAATACAAGCATGTTTCAACTATTTGTCTGTTTCAACTTTAAGCATAGAACAAGTATATATTGTCACAAACTACATGATGAATGATCAAAAGTAATTACCCAAAGAACATACATTTGAAGATAAAAGCATTTGCATGTCATTCATATGCGAAGCCGACAATTTTTAGAAGAAAATAATTTACACTAACATGCAAGTTCTCTAAGTTACTTGCATGTGGTAAATACTTTTCTAGGGAAAAATATAAGCTTACCCTTAACATAGCAACATCTTAATGCAATTCAATCGTTTATACATGATATATTTAAGAAAGGCTACATATCATTTACCCAAGTGCACCAAAAGTTCCCAAGAAGACAACTGCAGCAGAGTTCCGAGCTGCTAAAAGTGCCTGCATAAGTTATGTATTAGAAAACATTGTAGCCTAGAAGCAAAGAAATAGTTGAAAATACTATATATCTAAACTGTCAACAGTGCCTGATTTTCTTTTATATAACAATACATGATGGAAAGCACTTAGTTAGTCAATCAGTTTTGAAAAGATCAAATGTCCCTATTGGGAAGAGTCATTTACCGCAATGAAGAACGTTTTGTCCCCTAGCTCAGAGAAAAATATTAGCAAAAATGCCTGAAAAAAAGAAGTTATGTCAATATTTGTTCGTAAAGAGTTCAGTTTCATATATGTGTGTGTGTGTGTGTTTGTATTGTGGAAGGCAACTATTCTCAAAGGATAGTGAACAGAAATGATAACAGGGAAGAAAAAAGAAAAAGAAACAGCAATAATAACTTATCACAAGTTTCAATTATGTCATGAGTCATAGGGAGATTATATTAACTGAAGCAAAACCTGTGCTTATATCACTGAGATCTCCAAAAAACGAGCTAGACTGCAATAGACTATCGACATCTGAACCAGCAAGGGCGCTTTGAGCATCTTGAAGAGTTAAAATCCCAAAGAACAGCAAAAACTTTAGGTGGCTATCCCATGATGCATCGATAGATAAGTCCTTAGTAGGAAGTGACGTTTTTACTATCAACTTATTTCTTGAATTTGATTTGCCCGATGTACTGCATTCCCAATCTTCTACATTGTGGGCTAGTTTAGTTGCATCATTACCATCAGAACGAAGTACCTTGAATTGAAATCCCCAGATACATGTCAGCATGTTAAACAAACAGAAATCCAATAAAACGAACATATTCCTCTTCGAAGACGGGATCTTGAAATGTCATAGAAACACTATTGAGATATGCTAGCTTTCAGAAACTACCTCAAAGGATGATCCATATTGGTCTTATAAATGTAAGAGAATACATACCAATAGAAACATGCTTAATTAAGAAGATACTAACATTCATATGGGATCTTGAGTGCTGAAATTGCCTGAACCGCCTATCATGTAATTGGATGCAATGTTGCCTGCAAGAGATGAGATCCTTATGATTTGTATCCTACTCCATTCTTTCAGCTCAACAATGTTCTTATTGACTTTTTAGCCCAAAAGGTATCAAAATTTCCATGCAAGTCTTCATAATTCAGGGAAACTTTCAGATAATATTAAAGCCTTAACTCAAACAAGGTGACTAGGTAATCGTAATGTTTGATTCCTGGAAAAATCCTAATCAAAATTTAATTAGACAAGTATTGAGGTGAGCATGTGAAAAATATGAATCTTAGCGATGTTTTTCTTTCTTCCTAAAAAAGGGAAGACAATTCATCATCTTAATAGTTCTTATGTGGTTTTCTGTAACTTTAGGATGAAAATACTGAAACTATCAGAAACTACTACTCCAATTTGGGATCCATAGATACTATAATTGGTTGCTAATCTAATCATTTTGCAACCTTCACGCTAACAATACGGACTCTGTTCATTACTACAAATTATTCAACTTATCACTATCCATAAGCAGATAAGCTTCCTCCATTATGGGCACACATTTGCTTAGGCTGTGTTTGGCAAAAACAAGCTAGCTTAGCTAGTCCATCCAAACATGTATTATAAGCTAGCTTTTTGAANCTTTATTAATATTAATTATTAAATTCAAAGATACCCTTTTTGGTCATTTTACATACTCATAAGCTAGTTTTTGCGAAACATAATTTTTTCATAAGCTAGCTTATAGCTACTAGCAAGCTTATCAATCAACAGCTAGCTTGTCAGCTACCAGCTAGCTTATCAGCTAGTTTGCCAAACATAGCCTTAAACATCAAATATTGATAAAATCATTCAATATTCATGTAAATTCAAATGATATTTTTTTCCTCAAAAATCGTGAGGACAAACAACATTTTTACACTAGGACCACAAAACAACACCAAATTCCTGATTCATTCATTACCTATTAACCATCCTTTTCTGGAGAACACCTACTCTAAATTTTCGAGGAAGACTTCACAATTTCAATAATCGATTTGATAACTAATTATGAAACAATCATCACAGACAATGTTCACGATTCACGAACTCCAGCAAACACAAATTCATTACAGAAACAATATCAATAATCGATTTGGTAACTAATTCGAAACTATAAAACTGTAAAACATACCTGGATAAAACGCTAGATTGAGAGCTACGAAGAGATGAATTGTTAGAATCCAGAAAACATCGAAAGGATTTCAAAGGTTTAGAAGACGATTGAGTCGAAACCGACGCCATTCTCCTCATGAACAACGCACTCTCTGATGAACAGAGAGTCGTCACAGTTCGCATTTTCACACAGTTCACCTTCACACTGTGTGTGTGTGTTGTGTGTGTGTGTGGATGACTGCCCTTTTAATTGGCTCCAATTTCTTCTGGATAAGCAGAGACGAAAGGTGAGACCGTTAACTTTCCCACCTCCATCTTCTTTATGCAGCTCATGGTTGTACGTTACGCATCACAAGTGGTACGTTAAAAAAAACAATATGTAAAATAGATTAAACTACAAATTTGGTCCTTGTTGTTTTTTTAACGGTGTCCGAGCCAAAGCCCGACTAATCCCCACAATTTTGGGGGCTAAACATGGCCCCACTTAAATGTCCACAGGCATGCGCACGTGAAGGCTCGAACTCGGTTAGGACGCTATGAACCCTCGAGCGATAACCAATCCGCCACAACACTGTTGACCATTTGGTCCTTGTTGTTTGTCCAAAATAACATTTTTTCTCTGATTATAGTTTCGGCAATTACATGATGAAAATCTTGGTTTGCAAAGACGTCAAGGTTTGGTCCCTTCCTGACGATCGTTAAAAAATTTCGTTAAACGAAACACATTCCTGTTCTTTTATTGATTTACTGGTCTTTTACCCGTTCATAAACCGGAATCATGAAAAGCTTTTTGATTATCCAAGGCAAAAAGAATTAATGACATAACAAGAATACTTTTCGTTTAACGAAATTTGTATGCAATTGTTAGATGAAATGGCTAAATTTCGAGTGTTTCTGTAAATCATGGTCATCTTATAATTTTGAAATTAAAAGGAGAAAAAATGTTACTTTTGACGAACCATAGGAACCAAATTATAGTTTACTATATATAACATGGGAATTATTTTTTTCTAACCAATTAAAACTAATTAATCTACTAACCGTTTTCTCCTAATATTTATCAAACTAACTGACAACGGGTGTCTGTCAGATGCTGAATTCATAGAGTAATTTAATCAAAGATATATCCATTTTACAGATGTCAAGTTTATAGAATTTATAGAGTAATTTAATAAATTTTTTGGTTGCATCTGTAGAATGAAAAAAACCATCAAAGGTAAAAAATAGGTCTCTCAAAATATATGTAAAAGCTTCATTGTAGATGTCCATAAAAGACTCTTGTTTTAAGTTTCGGTCTTTATTTTTAGTTGTTGATCACTTTCTTCGAAAAATTTCAATAAAAATGGAGATAAACCATCCACTATGTTTACTTGTGGTCTTGCTTAGTAAAACTTGAATGGAAATTTAATTAAAAGATAAACTAAAATAAATTGGAATTTTCAAGAATAAATAATATCATCTAAAAATAAAATTAGCATCAAATACATATAAAATACATTACTTCATCATACATTTAGCTATTAGTAAGGTTGACAAAAATGGTACTTACTAAATATTCAGGTTGCAAAGTTATAAAAATAATAATTAGTTTATTGCATTCAAATTTTGGGCCCAAACTTGGCAATGGTTATATTTGGGCCAACCCAGTGTAATAGATTCCTTTAATTTTGGGCTTTTATGACCAAAATTGGTGATGGTATATTTGGGCCACCCCACTATAGTAGATGCCTTTAATTTTGGGCTTTTATGCCATAATGTATTTGCTTATGTTTTACAAATCACATGCATAGTTGTCTTCCAGTGCTGTGGCGGATTGGTTATTGTTCGGGGGGTTCGTAGCGCCCTAACCGAGTTCGAGCATTCTCGTGTGCATGCCTGAGGACATTTAAGTGGGACCATCTTTAGCCCCCAAAATTGCCGGGAATTAGTCGGGTTTTGGCCCGGACACCCTTCAAAAAAAAATCACATGCATAGTTTGAAACCAAATAATTCAATAAGTTGCATGCAGTGTATAATGTTTCCTTTTTTACTGTTCCAACCTTAGTGTCCATTTCTCTCTTCAGTTATCAGTAGTGGTAGATTCATGATTTTTATCTAATGGATGTATCTTTAAGGTAAATCAACTAGGTCGTTCGATGGGTTTTAGTCGAGTTCCACCGTTTCAAAGAATTTTTTTAAAGTTTTTGGTTGATTTCAATAGGTTATTGAGTTTTTTGGTTAATTTAGAGAAACTTTTTCGGTTGATGTTAATTTTTTTCCCACCTTCTCAGTTGATTATGAAAGAATTTTTCAGTTAATTTTCTTTGTATTTTCCAATATCCCCGAGCACTATTCAGGGTTTAGCGGAGGCACATTTCATAACATAAAAAAATCCGGTATGCAAGTAAGTTGATTGGATGCACGAGACTTTGCGTGGGGGGTTAATAGGTTTTGCCCCTGGCTGTCAGTTAAATGTCGTCGTAAATAACATGCATCATGGGTTACGCCCTTGCATTCCCTGCAAAATCTCATCGAAAATTATAACATAGATTAATGAGCTTAGTGTTGAAAGTTATCATCTGATGTAACCCCATCTCCATGAGAATCACTTTGTCTCACTACTAGTGTCCTGATACATTTCACTGTTTGTTCATACATATCTTGTATTGTTTGACATACCTCTCTCCCTCTCTCTCTCTCTATGGACTTTCAAGATTTTCGGTTGATTTTGAAAGATTTTCTTTTTTAAGGAGACATCTAATGTGATGGATTGCCTCCATCGGCATGAAGCCGATATGATTCTCTACCACCCCCGTTTCTTGTTGAACCCTGGCCTGTAGTTTTTCTGTGTGACTCTGTAGTTTTGTATCTTTGATAATTTATGCCTATGTGAAATTAATAACGACCATATTATTTTTTTGTTTTATTTTATTGAATAAAATCATGAAAGATAGGATAGTTTTGTGGATAAATGTTAACTATTGCGGTTGTTACTATCAAAACTTATTCAGATAACCATAGGGTGATTGCATGCGATACTCACTAAACCCACCTTCCTAGAAGTTATAGTGCCCAAATCTCACCACATGTGAGATAGATTAAGGATCGTGTGAGAAGAAGAATTAAATTGAGAATGATAAGAAAAGATCTGAACCATTAATCACTTCCAACCTCAAATGCATCTCACAAACTATACTTGATAGAGAACTGCTTTAATACATCTCTTTGCTGAATTATAACATTTTCTTAAGCTAAAACCATAAATGTTCAAGTTTAAATACACTGTTTTTTAAGAATAAATATAATAGTTACAATGTAAACTATTTTTCTAAAGTTTGGTGAAGCATTAAGAGCATCTCTAACAGCATCTCTAAAATGGAGAAAAAGGGAGAAAATCAAGATTTTGGGTTAATTTGATGCTCCAACAGCTTCCCCAAACTTATTTTCAAAATGGAGAAAGTTGAAGAGAGAAGGTTTTTTCTCCATATTTGGAGATCACTTCAAAAATGATTAGTATATGAAAGACCCAGTAGAAATCTTTGAAAAATATGATTTGGAGAGAGAAATAATTTTTTAATTGATTGATAGAATATTTTAATATTAAAATCAATGTTGAAATCTCCAAAATAGAGAAGGTGTTGGAGATGGATGTAAATTTTTTAGAAATTTTGATTTTTAGTTATTCATTTTAGAGAAAATTTAGAGAAGCTATTGGAGATCCTCTAGCAATTTTATTAAAAGGTCATTTAGATAGTCTTAAAAATTATCCGCACGTGTTGAAATGATTAAGCTCACATTTTGACCAAATCTACAAGCTTTCTATTTATTAGAAAATAAATAAATAAAGTTGTAGGTTATCTTTTTACTCAATGACTACACCAACTAGGCAAAGTGGTACCCCAATGGTATTGGTTGGTTATTTACTATCTTTTAAGAGCCATAATTGATAATTAAAAGCATTATACTCTAAGGTATGTTTGGCAAAAATAATGTTTGTTATGAGCTACGACATGTTTGGATGGACCATAAGCAAGTTCAATTCATTGAAACGTTAGTTGGAGTAGCGTTTCAGAAGCTTTTTGTAGTTTTCTTTAGTTATACTCTCATTAACATTAATATTAATTATTATACCTTACGATATCCTTTTTGGTCATTTTACATACTTATAAGCTAGTTTTTGTCAAACATAATTTATTCATTAGCTAGCTTATTGATCAACAAGTAGCATATCGGCTAGTTTGTCAAACACAACCCTAATTAATCACTATGGAGGTTCAGACTTCGGTGGTGTTTGTTTACCTCTTAACAGTTCAATTAAGAGGCAGTCTCTGAATCGTTAAGAGGTAAATCCTGTTTGGTAAAAAAATGGACTGCCTCTAAATGATTCAGTATCCTGGATGTCTCTTAACAATTCAGAGTCTTGATTTCATGCTCAACAATTATCAAACCACCATACCATAAGAGCCTCTTAATCATTCTGACCACTTAATCATTCAGCACCAAACCATTCAGCAACTGTCAAACAGCCCCGAAAACAATGTTATATATTATAAAAATATAAAAACACTTGAAAACAAACAACCATATTATATCTGTAAAAAATAGTGTGCGGATGACTTGACCTGCCTCATTTACCAAGTAAGATTTTTGATGCTTGTTAAACTTCTTACCGAATTAAATCATCAGATCCTTACCATACTCATATGGTATAGACTTATTCAATAAAACGACCCATTAACATAATTTTAGAATGCGTTAAATTAACAATTTTATAGTTTTTCCACTACAAGACCTTTTTTTCTATGAACCCCACTTGGTCAAGTAGGAACTTGCTTTCGGTTGGTAAAATCAATATACAATTAATTACTTATTTAAAATGTTGTACTAACTTTGAAGTAACACGTTCTTAATGCAAACCAACTAAGAAAAAAAACGTACAAGTCTTTAATATTGGTGATCACAAGCGACTTGAATGCAAGTATTAGCCCATCAAATTTCTAATAGAATATGATGTGACGATGCTAGAGATTTTTGTAATTTTATAGTTTGAAAGTTGAATGTTGTATGAATATATTTGTACTCGGCAAAACTTTTTTTTATTAAAATATATCTCTTAGACCATGCGTACCGCCCGCGGCTTGCCTTTGGGCTCGCCTGCNGTTTGGAAACCTGATGGTACCTTCTCTCTCTCTCTCTCTCTCCCCCTTTCTCTCTCTCTTAAATTATATATATTAAAATAAAAAAGAAAAGATTAAGGGTATGAGGGTAGTGAGAGTAGCGATTCTCCTATTAAGGGTAAGGTAAGGGTATGAGAGTAAAGTTGATGTGACGTTAATGTGACAGTAAATATACAAAGGTAGCGGTACTTAAAAAATATATGCCGATAAAAAGCAACTATCCTAACCAATCCCTAT